>PVIY010040839.1:0-22077 GCA_004026745.1 Myrmecophaga tridactyla | reverse complement strand
GGAGCTCAAGATCTGAGATCTCCCCTGGGTACAGTTTAAAAAGCACAGGGGTGATCCACTTCCTTAATTTTATTGATGAGCAAAGGGAGGCTCAGAGAAGGGAAGGAACTTAGGGTGTCAGGGTCACCCAGGGAGTTACCCTTGCAACTAGCTCTGCAGCCAAAGCCTTGTGAATCTCAGGCTTGTGCTCGTCTATGACACCTTTTATTAAGGAAATGGAAGCCTTTTGTTAATTGTTATAAAATACCATCTTTTCCAAGCCATCTTTAAGACTGAGCTTGCAGTGGGCCCTGTTAGCAGGCATGTTTTCACCTCCCCCCTACCCTGCCCCTTCCCTGCCCCCTCCAGTTCCCAGTGTTCGCTGGCCACACAAAAGAGTCCTCCTTTGCAGACTCGGTCCCTGGGAGCCAGGTGGGTGAGTGTGGCTTGAAGCTGACAGCTTCATAGTTTACTTTAGAAGTTCTTGATTCCTCTCAGTTTATTTAATTTAAATCCTGGTCACTTGTAATACTCACCAGGACACTTGATTTTAGAAAGGGCTTTTAAAATCCTATGAAATGGGATTTTTGAACTTAGCAGCACCTTGGGGTGTGAATGTGGTACACTAATTTTCCTGTGGGTGCTAAGAGGGCAACTTCAGGAAACTTAAGTGTCTTCCTGAAGATTGCTGCCTTCAGGGTGACATCTCTGGAGGTGGCCTGCTGTCCTAGCCCCATGTCTTCCTTTGGCAGGTCCCCTAGTTTCCACCTACTTCTCTCTTCTTGTTCCTTCCTCCAATTCCTTTTTCCCAAGCCGGCTTGGATATGGAATCCATTCTTCCCAGTTCCCTCACCCTGGCTCCTCCATCCCCCCAGGGTGGGTCCATGACTTTTTCCAAGGATTTTACTGAACATCATCTAGGTGGCACAGAAGACAAACACGGGGCGCTCCCATGATTTCAAACCTGTCTGGCTTCCCCCAGATGTGTGTTCCAGCTGTGTTCTGTTGTATGTGGTTCTGAGTGTCTCCTTGATGTGACCCATTGATGAGTCTAAGGCTGGGTTCTCCAAAATTTGTTTCATGGGATTCCAATTCCAGGAGCAGATCCTCAGAGAAACGGGTTCCTGGTCAAAAAGGATTGGGGCATCCTTCTTGCAACCTGTCACCCTTGGAGATGCCCAATGCACAGTAACATTCTACAGTTTTTGAGAAGTCCTGCGGAACTTCATATGCCCCAAACCTATATGAACACCAAAAACTTGTGTTTTGCAGTCAACCTTAAAGAACCTAGTTTGGAGGTGGTCCTTGACATCTCCATGAGTTGGTTCTGGAAGCTTCCAAGCCCTTCACTAGGGTCCTTCTTGGCCCCAGGATGAAGATGAAGGATCCTCTCCTTTCCTAGCTTCATTCAGAAAAAGCCAAATTAGGGTGTTCTCTGGTGGTCTTCAGGGAGGGTTCTCCCCCCTCCCCCATCTATACCAGAGCACTGGCAGCTGGTTGTGCTTTCTTTGAAACTGAGTAGAAATGAATCAGGGGTGCCCATTTATGGTCTGAGCATTGCATTCCTGGGGTCTGGTCAGAGAAAGATGCAAAGCCAAGCTCAGCCAATTCTGAGCAAAAAGGATGGCACCAGAGTTTTCTGTGTTGGGAAGCAAGCCCTTTCTTGTCAACCAGCTATAGTGCATTTAGATTTCTCTTCCTCATATACCCACACATGCGCAAACTCATGATAAAAAAATTACACTCCGCTTTCTGAGATGGAGGCTTTTTCTGTTAGCTTAGAGAATGTTGTAATTTTTAAAAATTATTTTAAAATTTTGAATTACTTAAAATAACAAAATTAAAATGACTAATCCTAGCTTTTTGGTTGCCTGGTTGGGTGTCTTTTCCTAGCTTTCCATTTCTCTCTATTCTGGAAAATTCCATCAGTCATTTCACAGATGAGCTGTGGGTTTTAATGGTTGGTTCGATTGTATGGAGGTCAGAAAACATAAACTGCTCTGCAGGAGGCAATGCCAATTCAGGGAGATCCAGTATGATGCTGCGTTCTGCATCGTTTACGGAGGTCCTGGGCTGCTGCCCGACCTGGTAGCCTGTCAGCTTGTGTCAGTCAAAGGATAGGCAGGGGCGGGCTCACATACAGATATGATAGCAGTTTCAGCAGCAAGCTGACACCCTCCAAGAGAAGAGCCCAGGATCTCCTCAAGGCAGGCAGAGAGCTGGGATTGGGTTCATTTCAGCAATTCCTTCTCTTGTATGTGTGGCCCCGGGCTGGACCCTGGGGAGAGGGGATAAAGCAAACCCAGACCCTGCCCATGTGGGCGCCAGGCTAGGACAGATGTGCGAGCTGCGTGCATAGAGAGGTGCTCTGAGCCACCGGGAAATGCTCTTAGTGAGGGGACGCTCCGGCCTCAGCGGGAAGGTGACACGGGAGCTGGGCTGTCCCTCCCAGATGAGGCAAGAGGCCGCGTGGTATAGGGGGAGCAGCCGACGTCTGATGTCTGGGGTCCTGTGCCGTCCTTTAACATCGCCATTGACAGAAATGAGAGGATCCACCAGACAGTGTGTGTCAGGACCAAATGAGCCAAGGGGTGCAAAACTGTCATGGTTACGGGAAGCAGCAAGGACAGGGTCCGAGCGCAGGTGTTAGTCACAGTGCCTGAACTGCGGTCTGAGCTGCCACCGTCTCTAACCTGAGGCAGCTGCACGCAGGCCCCTGGCTCTCCCTGGGCCGCCCAAGGCAAAGCACTCTCCCCTCGGGACGGGACGGCAGGTGATTCTCCGTAAAGGCGCCACCGTGCAACAGCTGGAGCCAGGTGGGCTCTGGAAGTGTGGTTGTAGGTGAGTCCCCGAACCTCCCTGAGCAGAATGCCCTCATCTGTTAAATGGGGATACCAAGAAAGACTGACCTCATAGGTTAAATCAGAAAACCCTTGGGGAGGGCCTGACACGTGGTAGTAAAAAGTCAGTTCTTCTTGTGGGCTCCTTTTTCTGTGGACCAAATGAGATGCATGCAGTGGGGGCTCATTAGCCATGGATAAGTACCCCCCCCCTTTTTAAATTGGGTTTGGCAGAATTTCTGCATTCAAGAATCCCACTGTGGTCTGGGCAGGAGGGCAGGGGGTTGTGCAGAAAAATACCCTACTTGAAAAATCAAGCTGCCTTCAGGCACTTACAAGCCCTTTATAATCACCCATTCAGTCACAACCAATTAGAATTTACTCCATTGCATACCCTTGAGCTGTTCGCCTTGTACAGTTTTATTAGCAGAATAGTCCGAATCGAACGCAGTGTTTCCCTGTTGTAATCATTACCCTGGCGACCCATAAAACGTGCTCAGGCCCCCATGTGAATGACAAGTGCCGCCTGCGATTCTGAGAGAGCCCCTCGTTGTCCAAGGAGGCCTTTGCTAAGCTTTTAAAACTCTTTCTGGTAGGTCCTAGATTGGCCCACCAAGACAAGTGCTTCCACAATGTCGTACAGACGAGAACTGGAGAAGTACCGTGACCTGGACGAAGACAAAATCCTGGGCGCCCTCACGGAGGAAGAGCTCAGGACCCTGGAAAACGAGCTGGATGAGCTAGATCCTGATGTAAGTAGTGCTAAGGGGGTGGGGGGCATGTCACTGCAGGCTCAGGGACAGTGACCCCTGGGCAGGAGGTGGGGGAGGTCGTGTGTAGACTGCCTGAAGCTGCTGTCCACAGCAATGACATTGTGATAATATTGCCTCTGTAGGGTTTTTGTTTTTGTTTTAATGTGCATTTAATTTAATGGATGAATTAGCTAGGAAATAAAGGGCTAGGAGAATCCATTTCACCCACCCGATATTTTTATCATTGCATGTCATAGTTGGCAGATTTAAGAAGTGTAACCCCTTCTCAATGTGAGAAAGTCAGAATGGGCATTGCCCAAAGATCCCTATAGATTGGGAGAAGGATCAAAGGAGAAGAAGGACATATAACAGAAAAAAATAGGATTTAATAATTTAGTGTGGCTGCTGAATCACTCTATTATATTCCTTCTAGCCTCCAGTGTTTTGGAGCAGCTAGAAGGAAAGATCTGAGATGGTGGAACGGTAGCCCATGACAAACTCTGGGATCTGTTCTGTAACTACTTGTTGAAGAGTGCTTTGAAAATTATTGCTTTTTTCTTTCTTTGCTTTGTATATATATTATATTTTACAATAAAAAAATTTTTTTTTAAATAAGAAGTTTTTTTAAGCTCAGAGTTCAGCCCTTCGGTCAGAACACCCCACATCAAAAGGCAGGAGGCCCCTCGCTGCTGTGTGTGGATTGAGCAGCCCCTTGGGGCCGAAAGTGGGCCTGAGGGACAGAGCCCAAGCCGCCTTCTTCCCACGTCTATGGCCCAGCACCCAGGTCAGTGCCCCGCACACTGCTTAATGCCTATTAGGCAGGCCAAGTGCATTTTCCATTTGAGATACTTTTTAATTAAAAATAAAGCATTTCACACTTTTTTTTTTTAACTAGCCATTACTAAACTCTGATTTAATAGTGATCCGTAAAGGAAACATCTCTAACTCTCAAATAATTACTGCTCACATAGGAACACAGAAATTAGAAGTTATTCGTTCCGGTTCCAGCCTGGCCCTATCTCTTACGCTCCCCATGATCTTGGGCTAGTTGCCGTCCTTCCCTGGGTCTCTGGGTCCCCATTTATGAAGTGACGGAGTTGGGGGGTCCTTATCAGGGCTGAGCTTCCATGAGTTTATAACCCTGGTCTTCATCTCCAAATGTGGTTAACGGCTTGTTTCTAGATAACGAGACTCCTTGTCCAGGGCCCTCGGGTCCTAACCCCATAGAACGACAGATGCCCACAGCCATACATCCTCATCTTGCTACTCAGGGTGAGGCTACTCATTAGAAGGCTGCCTCAGGGGGCAGGGGACAGAGCCTGAGGGTCTCTCCTTGGAGGGCAGAACCTGGGGGCCCTCCTCGTTCCCCTGTACCATCTCTCCCCAGTAGACTGGGCTTCAGGAAAAGCAAGTGATATTTGCAACAACCAATCAGGCTTCCACCTTTATTGCTGCAAAATTGGTCTGTTCTCATTCTCCCCTAGACTGCTCTCCCATGAATTACTAGAACAGCTTTAAAAAGGAAGATGGAGCTGTGCCCATTCAGTTCCATAAACGTGGCTCAGTTGCCTGCCAGGCTGGACACCAACAGGGGTGCCTGGCAGGGACCCCGACCTCCAGGAGCTGGGTCTGTGGAGCAGCGGGTGTGACAAGCTGCATCCTACATGGGAACAGAGAGGAGTTCAGAGGAAGAGTTCGTCCTTACTGGGTGAGGCTTCACAGAGCAGGTGCTATTGGAACTGGGCCCTGGATTGTTTTAAGTTGAGAATAAAAACAAAGAATTCCAGGCCCAGTGAATGCCATGAGCACAACTCCCTCCTGTAGGCAAAGTCACCAAGGAGGGCAAGTCTCCGTGTGGTTTCTCCAGGGGGGTGAGGTGAGGCTCGGATGGGTGGAGGAGCCAAGGCTTACATAACAAACTGAAAGGCTTGGAACTTTTGCACTGGGCCCTGGAAGCTCCCAAGAGGCAGTGGCTCAAGCTGACCCCGTCAACAGATAACCTGAGGGGGCATGCTCATGTGGGAGCCCCTCTATCCTGCCAGCTGGTGGAGGGAGAGCTCTCCTCCTGATTATAAGGAAAGCCCACCCGGCCCCCTCTGCAGCCCCTCTGCTGGGTTAGAGTGGCTTTGCTGTGCCCAGGGAGGAGAAGTGGGGTCCCCTACAGCCCCCACTGGTCTCCGGGGCTGCCGGATGGGGATGAGGTTAGATTAGCCTGCGGCTGCAAATATGACAAGGCATGAGGGGGGAGGCCTGACCACAAGCCGGGATGGGCAGATGGAGAAGCCCAATGAGGACAGGGAACGCCACCCTAAGGACTGCCTTGAGGCCCAGCAGGGGCTCTGATCCAGGTCTAAACCTTCAGAGGCCCCTTCTGTATCCCCTGCCCCAACATCAGGGCACCTAGAGGTGGCACAAATCCCCAGGGTCTCTGGACCAAGCAGCTCTCCCCTTCCCCCCCTCCCCCTCCGATCATTAGAAGAAAGGAAGGGGGCTTGTGCCCGTCAGGCTTACAGAGCCTGAGGCTCCAAAGAGCTGTTCCTTCCAGTCTGTCCAAGGAAAGGGAGTGGGAATTTGGATTTGGGAGCAGGGACAGGCAATCTGAGACCCGTGGTTCACCTGCCATTGTGGTTTCAAAATGCATGTTTTTAAAGATCCTTTCTCCCCTACTTCTAGAAAAAGCGAAGAGAAAACAGAGAGGATGGGAGATAAGGGTGTGGCTTTCCTTCCAGCCCCATAGTTGGCCCTTCGTGGAGATCTTCTCAATTACCTGATTTGCAAGACAGTAGGCGAGTTTTGAAAAGGTGCAGGGGCCTCCCTTTCTGGAAACCCAAACTTTCCAGCTCGGGTTTCACCCTCCCTTGGCACACGTACCGAAATCACAGCCCGGGGAGGGGCACGAAGTGTGTGGGACCGAGTTCAGAGCCCAGCGAGGGGCAGGAGCCCACTGTGGGAACCGGACCAGAGCCCGGGGGGGGGGGGGGGCCGCGGGCGCCTCGGCTGGCTGCTGCCTTCCCGGCCCCACGCTGCCCTGCTCCTGGGTCGGCTTTAGTCTAACAAGCACTCCCGTGTCGTCTACTGTGTGCAGGCGCTCACTGAGCACTTTGCAAATACCAACTGGTTTCATCATCCAGGCCAGGCTCTGATGTGGGCCCGGGGGAGCAGCCCCCTTTTATAGGCAGCAGACAGGGAAGCGGAGGGGCTTGCCCAGGCTCCCAGGGCTCAGCAGTGGCAAAGCCACCACATGGTCCTGGGGGCCACACACTCCACACGCTGCTGAGTCTTCAGGTGAGGCCTCAGGAACACAGTTTGGGCCACAGAAGTGCCCAGGTCTTGGGGTTCAGGAAAGCGCCATATGCAGAAACCCCTCCCTTCTTCCTGGAAGAGCCCAAGGGGCAGGGTTCTGTGTTCTTACCCTGTCCCTGGTCCAGGCTTCTGATTCCCCTCTTTGGACCTCAGTTTCCCTATCTGTACAATGGACGCAGTTGGCTGTGGGGCCTCGGGTGGGGGTCTGTGACACCCCCTCTAGCACTAAACATCTATGACCATGGCTTGAGCAAGCCCTGGCACTTGCTACCTGAATCCAGCAAACACATCAGGGGGCTGCGTTTTCAGTTATGCAATTGTTCCGTCTGGATGTCACATGACAGCGTGGAGTACGAGGAGCTGGAAAGCAGCTTTGCTTGCTGCAGAGGATTCCAAAAAAAAAAAAAAAAAAAGTCCCCGAAACTCTTTCCCTCTCACTGTCTGCCCTGGAAAAACTCGGGCTTATCGTGAGATTGCTGCCCTTGGATTCCCGCGGGAAAGGACCGCCTCATGCGCTAAAAGCAGCCGCTGTTGACTGATTCCCCAAGGGGGTGTGCCCCTTCTCTGTCCCTCTGCAGTGAAGTGGCCGCTGGCCTGGCGCCATGCCAGCTCCTCTGTTCAGATGGGCTCTGGGCCGGGCAGTGGGAGGAGCTCAGGCAACCAGATAGGTTGGAGAGCGACAATTCATGCCATAGCACACTCAGGGAACAGCGTCCAAGTTCTCCTGTGACCCGTAGATGTGACCTGGGGGCAGAGCCCCACGTGACTGACCTCATTTCATCCTCTGAGAGAGAGGTTCAGTTATTAGCTCCACTTTAAAGATGGGAAAACTGAGGCTCAGCGAGATGAAGTGAGCGGGCCGGAGCGCAACCCAGGCGGTGCCGGATTCCAGCCCAGTGTGGACCGGTTAACCTGCCCGTAACCTGCCATTAACCGCCACCCCCCCCCACCCCCGTGAGCACAAAGGGGCCAGCCTGGGGGAGGGGAGGGCACAGAACACAAGGTGGGGTATCAACAACAAATTGGTTTCCTCCAATTCGGCTTCCTTTGAAGTGGCTATGTTATTTTCACCACCAATATTAACCTTAAAAAGAGAAGAAAGAAATCACCCACACAAGGAGGTTAACTAAATATGGCTTGTTAATGAGGCTTTGGGGAAAAGGCAAAATATTTTAAAAATCACCTTAATAAAAAGATAAAAAATCTTTGCAGCAGAGAAGATGGTAGAGATAATCCTGACCCTATAAAGGAAAGGGGTCTCCGAGTTGATTTAAAGGCAGCTGTTTGCAATCTGTGACATGTCATCACCACGGAAACAACCTCGGAAACTATCGACTGCCAGCGCTGTAGGGGCTGAAAGAGTAATAGTAACAAACAACAACTTCTGTTCTTTCCCAGCGACTTCCTGGCACCAGACACTGCTCTAATCACGGCTCCTTGATGGCATTATAGAGGAGGAAACCGAGGCCCCGAGGCCCCGGGGTAGAAAGGAAATGCAGGCCAACTCTGCCTGTCTTGGCTTATGGTATCCCGGGAACAAGGGGCCATAAATTGCAGGAAGGAATGATGGAGAACTCGGAGTTAGAAGAACACCTGGGAAGCCTCTGCCCCCTCATTGCCCCCCACCTGCCCCCACTGAGTACATGCCCAGTGCCTGTGGACCCCCTGGTTTGCAAGAGTCCCTTCCAGACACATGTTCATTCATTGCTTCTTGCATTTCATCAAATCCTGACACCAGCCCTAGGAAGTATTGTCACAGACATTTCAGTGATGGAAAATCCAAGCAACGGCAACAAAAAGCCCAGAGAGGAAAAGGACCCGCTCAAGGTCACACGGTTCCCTGCGGAGCCAGGATGAGAGTGGGAGCCAGGGGCTTCCGGGCACACCATGTGGCTTTGCCTCATCAGACTCCTCCCTACTCAGAACCCCGAATGGAATCGTGTCCTGCGAGCTGAGCTCGGGCCCTGCCGGCCGGCCAGGAAGCAGCCAAGCCCGGTCCACAGGGCTGCAGTTCTCCCTTGTAACAGAAACCGGCACGATCACAAGCCCAGGACAGAAGTAAACAGTTGGAATGGAAAGAAATAAATCTCTCCTCTAAAAATAGGCACGCATCCTTAGAAGCACGGCCGGCCCCTGCTCAGAGCCGAGGACAGGCCCAGAGGGGTGAGGGGGACCCGGCAGGTGTCAGCATGACCTCTCTGGCCACTGACCACCTCCCAGCACATCCTCCCCCAGGACCACTCCTATCCCAACCACCCCTCTTCCCTGCCTCTGCTTGCTGGGTGACCTCCTCAAGTTGGAATCCTTCCCATTTTCCCATCCCTTGGGAAGCCTTCCAGATGTTTCTTCCTCCGACCCAACCACATGACACCTGCCTCACTGAGGATCATGAATCCTTTGCGACTTCAACATTTGTAATTAAGAGATATTTTAACACATAGGAAAGTACGGAACAAACCTGTTCTCATCATCCAAATCTAACGAAAGCTACAATTCTGCCTTAAGATCATCCTTACAAGGAATCACTCTACATAAAGTTTAAACCCTGGATTCCCGCCCCCAGCGCCTTCCCAATTGCGCCAGTTCTGCCAAAGACTTTCTACCTGGGAGGCACCAAACCCAGTGCCCACACGAGGCGGGTGATCAGCAAGGGAGGGGAGATGGTTTTTTGGCAGCATGTGACCACCTTGTTTCGTCTTTTGCTTGTCCACTCTTGAAAGAGATATGGCGGGTGCACGGGTAGTGCAGTGGTTAGAATGCCCGCCTTCCATGTGGGAGACCTGGGTTCAATTCCCGGACCATGCACCCAAAAAAAAAAAAAAAGATATGGCTATGAGAGATGTTTCCCTTGCTACTTAACCTGCCAGGAAGATAAACATCAGCCAACCTGACTATGTCAGAGGCACTAGGGAGTGGTGGGGCCTGGGGCAAACAGGAGAACTGGTGTTTGTCTGAAGGCCCCTGCCCTTCAGCTCCACCGGTTGTTGCCAATGTGAGATCGCAGGCCCGGGACTGCCAGGCTGTCCCATTTTTCAAGAAATTTTGGAAATCTGGATTTTGATGTGCTACCTCCCTACTTTTAAATGTTAGTAGCTTGTTCAAACGCCCAGACCTGACAAACCAAGTTTTGGCATTTGATTGGACTGGGGGCCTCCCAAGTTTTCAGTTCTACTTTATGTGACAGGTTTTTGTTTCTGCTTTTTAAAAAACATGTATATCTATATATAGGGTAAATATGGTTAAGTGTATGAGAAGCACTTCCTCCAGTTCCGGACATCTAATAGATGCTTAATAAACATTTGTTGAACCTGAAGAAATGATCTGTCTGCTAGAATCTAAGTTTCTTGGAACTTGGAGCCACATCCTGCCACCACAGATAGAAGGCCTCCTGGTCCAGTGGTGCCACTGGTGCACAACTCCAGGTAACACCGTTCTCATAAAGCAGAGAACGAACGCCCTTGGAGCTGTGCAAGGCACATACTTGCACAGGGAGATGCAGCGGCCCTGACGGCTCCCCCACAGTGTGGTGTATGCTGAGTTGAAGCGTGTGGTTATGCCCTAGGGTGAAAAACCTTATTGGCAATAAATACCTTCTGTATGGAGTTCAAATAAAAAATCCAGCTAACAGGGCTTTAGACCCTTGTTTTATAGATGCCAGAGAGCCCCAAACCCCCTCGGCCTCCCCACTCCACATTCATGAACTCAGACACTGGAATGAAAGCCCCGGTGGCCAGTTAGGGTGCAGTTCGGCTGCAGGTCGCAGAGATTCACCCCAACTTAGGCACTGCTTTATTCGTTCCTCGGGCTAGTATGAAGCTCTGCTCCTCACACGCCCCAGAGTCCCAAGCTCGGTCCACCTCATTTTTCTGCCATCCCTGGGCTGCAGTTCCCCTCTTCCCAGTCCAGGATAAGTGGCCATGATAGCTGCATTCCAGGCATCAGAACAGAGGACAAAGAAACAAAAGGAAAAGAGAAGAGCCACATACCAAGGGCCTTTTAAGGACAACGACTAGAAATTGCCACTGGACACTTCTTATGTCATTGACCAGAACTTAGATGGCCTCACCCAGCTGCGTGGGAGCTGGCTGTGCACCCTTCCTTCTGTGTGGCCATGCGCTGGACTAAAATGTAGCACATGGAAAAGGGAGACACTTACTAGGGGGGACAACTTGGAGTCTGTCACCCTGGGTTCGCCAGTTTGGTGGCCTGACACCCTACCCTGCCTACGGCCCCAAAGTGGCCTAAGAGGTGTTGGCAGGAATTGAACCTCCAAACCAGGCCCCCAAGGAAACGTCACAAAGCTCCCAGTCTCTAGGTCGGCTCTCCCGCAGACCCCAGCGAACCCTGGTCCCACCCTGAACACCTCCCTGCCCTGGCGCCTTTCTGATGTGTCTCCCCTTTGCCCCCCAAATCTGTTTGGGGACAGTGGTTGGGTGACCCAGCTTGGGGCCGAGGCTGTGACTTGGCCAGCAGAGGCACCTGTGTTGTGGGACGCGGACCGTTCAAACTGTGCTCACACGGCATCCCGTGCTCGGCGCTGGGACTCAGAGGGGACCGAGACGGAGCCCAGCGGCCCTTGAGGAGCGCCCTGTCTCCCTACCAGACAGGGACCAGCCAGAAGCCTAGGGGAGTTGTGAAGAGAAGAGTTCTGGGGAGGCTGATGGGGCGCGAAGAGGGGGCTTTGACAGGTGACTCAGGGGCGGAGGGAGGGAATTCCAGGCTGAGGCCGGGCTTGAACGAGGGACAGGGGGCAGCCGTGATATGCGGAACCTTCTGGAGGGGCTGGAGCAGAGAACATCAGAAAGGGAGTCTCAGGAGGCTGCCGGGGCTGGGGCTGAGTCGTGGCGCTCTCGGGCCTGCCTGATGGATTTAGCCGTGATGCTGCTGGTCAGCGAAGCCCCGTTTCCGAGGGTGCAGGGGAGCTGTGCCGTCAGATGCCCACGCTGGCAGGGTCTGTTTGGCAGCTGGGAAGGAAAGAGAATGGAGGCTGGAGGCTCAAGGCAGGGAGCCTGGGCCCGGAGGCTGCTCTGACGGGCGGGGCCAGCCCTGCAGTCTCTGACTTTCCCAGCCCCTTCCCCCAGCGAGCCGTGCCCCCTGTTCTGCCAGGCCTCTGCTGGCGCTGTGCCCACAGCACCCTGTCTCCCCCGATCCCGCTCTCTCCACCTGGCTGTGCCTCTGTGGTCCCGAGGACCAGAAAGCACCTCCTCCAGGAAGGCCTGGGTCAGTGCTCACCCCAGGACGTGCGACCCTCCTCTGGAGTGAGCCTGGGGGAGCAGAGACCACACATTCACTATCTCAGGATGCCCAGTGCGCAGGCCCGTCAGGTGAGCGAGGCAGAAGAGAGAATTAGGAGGACTTTTGGCCTTCCCCTTGCACTTCAAATGCCAGAGAGAGACAGGGAGTGCCGCTGTGATCAGATGGTCCCAGCACCCACAGGCACTGGCGCTGGCCTGGGACAAAAGCACTAATGCCTTATAGACTTGACAGGGGTGGGTGGCAGCTATCAGCCATGCAGTGAAGTCAGAGGACTAAGTCAAAGGCCTGGAACTTTCTGGAAAGAAAGAAAAAGAAGGGATGAAGACACCTGGAGTGTGCTCACGAGGGTGGGGTCGTGCTTAGAAGGAAGGGGCCACTTGGAGGCACCAGAAGCCAAGATCTGTGCCAGGGGCCTGAGAGACATCTCCCCTATGTGCCAGCCAGTCTCAGTCACGTCCTTCAGGAGAGTGCTGCGGAAGCTCCACCAAATGCAAAGCTCCCACTCAGCAACCTGCTGCAGGTCTGGGCGCTCCTGGCCAGCGTAGCCCAGGCAGGTGTGTGACACTGGAAGGGGCCTCCTTTCGCGTAAGGAAAAACAGACACAGCAGATCACTGGAAAAGAAAATTGCGAAAATGTTTCTGCCAAATACCTTGTCAAAGGTATCTGGCGGACAAGCTGGTCTATAAAATGTTTTGACCTGGCCTGATGTGATGGAAGGAAGAGAGGGGGTAGGGGAAGAGGGGTCCAAGGCAACTGTAGAATCCATTGTTTGCAATAAGTGGGGAAGAGAGAAGTCAGTGGGAGTTTTGAGAGGTTAAGCCTTCTTGTTTCACTCTTATCCCAGGCTGGCAATCCCATGCCTCTGCGCCTCAGTTTCTTTTCCCAGCTGTAAACTGAAACTCCTTTGATAAGGAGGTGAGAGCTGGCTTTCTGACACCTGGAGAGGAAGCCTGGTTCTTGTGCCTGCCACATCTGCTTTCCTGGACCTATTCCCTGAGGAAGGCCGCCAGGTGGGATGGAACGTTTTCCATGGTATGGAAGTAAGAGTCCTGGGCGCCATGTCCCCTCCCTCCCTGGTCCTCAGCTTTCCCTAATAGCCAGTGAGGGGGGGGGTATACCTCGGGGTCCCTATAGGATCTTTCCCTCTAAGGATGCCTGGGGTCCAGACAGAGGACAGCAGCAAATGCATTTCTTTGTTCTGAGATGCAGCAAATTTATTTGGGAAACATGATGAAAGGCTCGTTTCTGTCACCGTGGAGAATCTGGGTGAGGGACATGTTATGTATGATTAGCCACCAGTCCAAAGAGTCATACTGATCCTTGAGCTGCTAAATATATAGAGTGTCATCTACATACATACCAGGCTTCTTGGCTGTGTGGCTAACCAGCTGCGTGACTTTGGGCAAGTGACTTCAGCTTTCTGTGCCTCAGTTTCCCCAGTTGAAAATGAAAGAGTTGGCCTAGACGATTTCTTAGGGCTTTGCCATTCTGAGCTGTGGGGAGTTTTCGATCCTTCTATTCCGGGATGAATGTGTGTGCCTTTGTGCATGTGCCACGTGTGTGCACCCATGTGTATGCATGTCCGGGAGGACATGCCTTGTGTCGTGTGTGTGTGCAGCCATGTATGCCTGTGTGCACCACGTGTGTGCACGCGTACTCTTTTTTTGCACATCTGAACATATGCACCGTGGTTCCAGCCAAGATGACCTCTCACGTAGCCCCAACTGTCTATAGCGACAGTAATTGTGCAGTTATTTGATCTTCGGTCTTATTGCCACCTGTTTGCAGGGCATTAGACTCCCAACAGCACATTTAAGGATCTGTCAGAGTTTCCATTTGTCCTTTGGAACAACTGGGCTTCGGAGTGTGGCTGTGAAAATGAGCCCAAGACGTTAAGCTATCAAGCAGCACGTCCGAGTTTTAATTTTACAACATTTAAAAGGAAACCCCCATTTCAAAACCCAGGAATAACGAACTATAGGAAGAGGCTGCCTAATTTTTGCCCCCGTGATTGTTCTCCCCCAAATATTCAACTTTTAATGTGTTTTTTTAATTTAAAAATACAAATTATAAACTCATGTACGTAACGCTTCCTTCTTGTAGCCCTAGGCAGGACACTCAGTAGACATTTATGGAATAAAAGAAAGAATATCTAGACTTCTCTCTATGAGGAATGTTCGTCTGTTAGGAACTGTTTTAGTTTCTTGGGGCTGCCATAACAAAGTACCACAAACTTGATGACTTATAACATCAGAAATGAATTCTCTCGCGGTCTTGGAGGTCAGAAATCCAGATTCAAGGTGTAGGCAGGGCTGCGCTCTCTCTGGAAGCCGTAGGGAAGAATCCTTCCTTGCCCCTTCTGGCTTCTAGTGTTTGCCGGCACCCCTTGGCCTTCCGTGGCTCCTGGATGCATCACTCCACCTCGGGCTCCCCCATCGTCACACGGCCTTCTCCCCGCTGCCTGTCTGTACCTCCCTCCCGTTTTTATAAGAACACCAGTCATATGGATGACTGGACCCCCCTACTCCAGCAATGACTTCATCTTAACTTAACTAATTCCATCTGCAACAACCCTATTTCCAAATAAGGTCACGTTCATGGGACAGGGGTTAGGATGTGAACATCTCTTTGGCAGAAGGATGGTGGGGGGGACACAATTCAACTCAAAACAGGAACCTTTGATCAGATGTGGCAAAATGGCAGCCCATGGGCCGGGGCCGGCTTGCGGATATATTTTATTTGGCTTGAACATTGTTTGTTACTTGTTAATATTTAAAAATCAAGATTTTGCATCAGTTTAGCAGATCTTTTAGCACTGCCCACGTGCCCACATGGCAACAGTTCCCAGAGCTGGGAAGTATGGGGTGTGGAATCTTAGCCCCCACACTGTGCCACAGTCGCCACCATGCCCACCTACCCACCAGCTATATTTTAGCCTCAGATCGAAGAACGGCTGGAAATTCCTCCTTCCTAAAACCAATGCTAACCCTCCTTTTGGGAGATGATAAGATCGCCGGGCATTAATCACAGTCCTCCTTAAGTGAGTAAATTTCCTATTTTAACTAAAGACATGAAGATTTGCTCAGGGATCCTAAATAACAGAGCCCTTTCCCAAAGCAACTCTTACCCCATAACCAGCCCTATCTTCAGGGTAAGGTTCTATGTTTGGCATGTGCGTGTCAATACAGATTCCCGGAATGCAGGATCAGTGACTCTCCTGGTTGTCCCAGATGGATGCTTCCTTTTAATCTAACTATACAGAAATCACTTGTCAGCCTAATTTGCCCGCTGTACTTTTTTTGGGGAGCGGGGGTGGGTGAGAAGACACATTAAATACAGATTTTCCATACCGTCGGAGAGTGTTAAGGGCAATGATAGATGGAAACACTGGGGCTCTGGAAACACAGGGGAGAAGTGTTTGCTTTAGTGTAGGAATTCAGGGGAGACTCCCTAGAAGAGGTGACACCTGAGATAAGTCTTTTTGTTTGTTTGTATTCTGTATAGAAAATTTGCACTTCATGGCGAGGTTTTATCCCCTTCAGAGGGTCTTGTCACCTGGGACTACCCTTGTTGTCCTCAAGTGGTGATTCCCACATATTGCAGACTGCCACTCGGATACAGTGTGGTGTGGCTTTGGAGCACAGAGGCTGGGGTTCGAATCTCCCACTTTCCTTGTCTCATCTGTGTGTTTTTTTTTTTTTTTTTTTTACTTCCATATTACTTTTTTTTTTTTACCTTTGCACATTTTGAGACTGGGCAAATGAGACTTAAATTCCTTAAAAGGCTTCATGGTCCAGTTAGCCATAAGCATGATGCAGGTAATTTGTAGACTAAGTATAGATTATCCTTTGCTGTCCAGGAAAGTACACACCCCTTTAGGATCTTACCATGTGTTAACTGAACAAACTCAAAAGATTAAAAAGTCACATTTTCCTGCATATGTTGTAATTGAGACTTTTCTCTAATTTTGCTCTGCCTCCCCACCTCCCCTTCCACTTCTCAGCTCCCCAGTTACTCTCTGCAAGTCATTCCCTGGGACACTGCCCTGGAACTCTATTCTCACCCAGCAGCTGTTGAAGGAACAGGAAATGTGGGAATGAAAGATGCCTTCCTGCACACACGTTCACCAAATACTCTCCCAGTCAGGGCCAACAACACATGGTTTCGGGGTCTCTTCCTTGGTCATGGGAGAGTTCATCCGAGGTTCTGACAGTCTCGAGAGATCCAAGGCAGTGCTTCCTTCCTGTTTCATGCCTCCAGGACCAACTGACATCACGCCCCCCTCGCTTTGGGACGGGGCGCCATCTGAATCTCCTCAATGGCCACTGGTCTGTGCACACAGAGGCGGCTATGCTAGCATCCCCTGGCCATTTCGTTTAGGTATCGCATTAGCCATTTTTATCATTTTCCTCTAGACAACAGCTTTATGGGGACATGACTCACAAACCATAAAATCTACCCATTTAAAGTGTACAATTCAATGCTTTTTAGTATATTCAAAGAGTAGTGCAACTATTGCCACCATTGATTTTAGAATATTTTCATCGCCCCCAAAAAGAAACCCCTTACCCATTAGCTGCCACTTCCCATTTCTCTACCCACCCCAGCCCCTGGCCACCACCAGTCTGCTTTCTTTCTCTCTGGATTTGCCCAGTCTGGACATTTCGTGTAAGTGGAATCAGGCGGTATGTGGCTTTGGGGAACTGGCTTCTTTCACTCAGCATGATGTCTTCATGATTCCTCCACATTGTAGCCTGTGCAGTATTTCATTCATAAATATGGCCAAATAATATTCCATCATATGAATAGACCTTCATCATTTGATGACCTTTTGGGTTGTTTGGGTCTTTTGGCTGTTATGAATGCTGCTGTGAACATTTGTGGATAGGTTTTCAGGTGTCCACATTTGCATTTCTCTTGGGTATGTACCTAGGAGTAGAAGCGCTGGGTCATAGGGTAACTCTCTGTTCAACTATTTGAGGAACCAGCTTTCTACAGTGGCCGCACCATTTTAAATACTCACCGTGCTTGTTATTTTCTGTTTGTTCATACCCATGCTAGCGGGCGCGAAGTGGCGTCCGATTGTGGTTCTGACTTCCCTAATGGTTGATGTGGTTGAGCGTCTTTCCATGTGCTCAAGGACCATTTGTTTATCTTCTTGGAGAACTGTCCATTCAAAGTCTTTGCCCATTTTTTTTTTAATTGGGTTGTTTCATTGTTGAGGTGTGAGAGTTTTTATATATTCTAACAAGTCTCTTGTCAGATACAGCTGATTCCCGTGGTGTTACGTTCTGTAAAGTGTCTGTGAACACTGAATCGGTGGATACCGAACCAGCTTGTTCTACCTCCGTGGGGAATTGTTTTTCTCCGCGCTGCACATGCGCACAACCACAGACATCTGCCCTGACTGCGGAAGTGTTGGGAACATCTTTAGCAAAATACGTAGATTCACAAAAATCAAACCACCAATCATGAGCATCGATGCTCTACGATTTGCAAATTTTTCTCCCAAACTCTGGGTTGACCTTTTACTTTTTTTTTTTTTTCTTTTCACTTTCTTAATAATGTCCTTTGAAGAAGTCCGATTTATCTGTTTTTTCCTCCGGTTCCCTGGGCTTTAGGTATCATATCTAAAGATACATTGCCTAATCCAAGGCCACGAAGATTGATACTTGTGTTTCCTTCTAAGAGTTTCATAGTTTTAGCTCTTACGTTTAGGTCCTTGATCCACTTTGAGTTTTTTTTTTTTCACTTTGAACGTTTTTTTGTTGTTAAGTATAATGTATATGCAAAGAAAAAGTAATGATTTTCAAAGTACACTTCAACAACTAGTTACAGAACAGATTTCAGAGTTTGTTATGGGTTACCATTCCACTATTTCAGATTTTTCCTTCTAGCTGCTCCAGAATACTGGAGGCTAGAAGAAATATATTTTTTTCTTTTTTGTGAAAAATAACATATACAAGAAAGCAGTAAATTTCAAAGCACATCACAACAATTTTAGTTGTAGGACAGATTTCAGAGTTTCGTATGGGTTACAATTCCACAATTTTAGGTTTTTACTTCTAGCTACTCTAAGATACTAGAGACTAAAAGAAATATCAATATACTGATTCACCGCTTATACTCATTTGTTAAACCTGACCTTCTCTGTATAGCTCCGCCATTACCTTTGATCTTTCCCCCACTCTTTAGGGGTATTTAGGCTATGCCGATTCCAGCGTTTTCTGTTGGAAAGGGCTGTCAATAATATGGGACATAGTGATGGATCCAGCTGATGTTCTGGAGAGGCTAGCCTTTCTGCATTTCAGGATTTATCTGATCTAGGGACCCATCTGGTGGTTATAGGTTTCTGGAAAGTTACCCTTGTGCATGGAACCTTTGTAGAATCTTATATAACGCCCTAGGTGTTCTTTAGGATTGGAAGGAATGACTTTGGTTGGGGTTTGGCAAGTTATGGTAGGGAGCAATATCTGAAGCTTGTGTAAGAGTGACCTCCAGAGTAGCCTCTCGACTCTGTTTGAGCTCTCTCAGCCACTGATGCCTTATTTGTCACACTTCTTTTCCCCCCTTTTGGTCAGGACGGCATTGTTGATCCCACAGTGCCAGGACCAGACTCATCCCTGGGAGTCATCTCCCATGCTGCCAGGGAGACTTTCACCCCTGGATGTTACGTCCCCATATAAAGGGGGGGGGCAATGATTTCACTTTCAGAGTTAGACTTAGAGAGAGTGAGGCCACATCTGAGTAACAAAAGCAGTCCTCCAGAAGTAACTTAGGTAGGCTAAGCTTCTCTGAAACATACATAAGCTTCACAAGAGCAAGCCATTTTGAGTTGATTTTGTATGCAGTGTGACATCATATGCTATTTTTGAAAACAAGTTAAAATAAATAATCGAGTGTTTTATTGTAAGTATGCAATTGTCTTTGCTTTTGATTGCAAATCATGTTTTATTAAACATTCCATTTCATGGAAAGAAAATAAGCTTTAACTCCTAACGAGGCTGATATTCTCAATATTTACTTTAAAAATCTGATAAGCTAAAATTGTTAAAAAAGGCTTTTGCCATTTTTGTTTTTAAAAAATCAACTACTTTCAATGAAGCTTTAAATAAATGAAGCTGTATTTTAACAGGCTATGTAAGTAATATTTTTGAAAACATTAAAAACATCTTTATTCTCCTATTATAGTTAAACGGGCTTTAGTTTAATGTTGAAGTTCTCATTTGAGGGATGTTTTTTTCTCCTCTGGGCCACATTTTGGTTGGCACAAGGGGGAGTTGCTGCTGGCATCCGATGAGTAGAGGCCAGGAATGCTTCCACACATCTACAATGCCCAGGACAGCTGCCTACATCAAAGAATTATCTTGATTTCTCTTCCTGAGGGTGGGAAGCCTTGCTTTAACTGTATCAGTGGTCCCAACTGGGTAGATTCAAAGAGAGAGTTTGCAAACCCTCTTCCCTTCAGCTCCAGCCCCAGCGAGTTCTCCAACTGCAATGCCAAGCATTTGGGGGGCCAGAATGCACCCCAGCATCTCACTGCCATCAAAACGCTTTTTGTTAACTCAAATCCATCACTGAGAAAACACGAGCACTGGCTACCGCTGCTTAATTCACTTTATGTCTGTGTGTTTGGGTTTCTCGTTAATATAAGATATATGTGGCTTATACATCCCCTGTTAAACCTACACATTCGGACAAGCAGTGTCCCGTTAAAATATGCTTTATCAGATCATATGATCACAGCCACAGTAAGAAGTAATCCTTTTTGAGTGCTTGCTCTGTGGGCACTGGGCCAGGCATCCTCTCTGTGCAAGGAGGCTTGTGCACTTCACAGTTTACAGTTGCAGAAACTGAGGCACGCTGAGGCCAGGCCACTCGCCCAAGGCCATATAACTGCTGTCCCCATGACTCCAATTCCGGGCTCAAGCCTGGCCAGGGGCTCACGCCAAGGTGCAGACGTGCCGCAGCGAGTTTGGATTCTTCACACTGGATAATCACATCAGGACGTTGGCAGGGCAGTTAGGTCACCTCTTGCTCCCCTGCCCCCCGGGAAATGTCCCACTGTGGGGAGAAGAAGGGGACTTATGGGGAGCCGCTGGGATCCCAACCTGGCTTGGACATGCCCAAGAAGGGAGGCTCACCATACTCCTCAGCACCCCACGTATCACAGCAGAAGCCCCCCAGAATGGCTGCTCAGGGAAACCGAGGTGGCTGCGGCATCACTTAGCTTCTTGCTGCTTGCCCTGAAATCAGTGGGGGCTTGGTTTTCCAGCTAACGGCCGTTCTCTCCCAACACACTCCAACCCCCAAATGTGCAGCAGATTCCAGGCCCATTCCCTGGGCGCCGGGCATGTTCTGCTCTCTGGGCTGGGCACTTCCCAGGGGCAGGCATCCCCGCCCAGTCTCCTGATGCTGCACCCGCTGCTCCCACTGGGCTCCCACTATGGTATGAGCAGGGCGGGATAGCTAGCAAAATACAAAGATCATACCACAGCTAAATGGTAGTGTGCATCTCCAGCTGCAGCCCACCGGGTGCCAGGTTTCATTCCTGACCCCTTCCCTCTCTCAGAGGGGAATTTTCTGGAAAGATGTGGAGTGTGTGTGAGTGACTGAGGTTGTGCATTTTGACGGTGCAAAGGAAGGACTCTTTGGGGGAGCAGCAAGAAGTTAGAGGAGGTTCTGCCACCACCACCTTCCAGGTGTCCTCCACTAGCCCTGGAATGAAAGGGTGGAGAAAGCAATGGTTACAAACGAAGATCATGGCTCCTTGCACCCCACCCCACCCCACATCTGAAGAAAGGCCCTGGGTTTGATTCGAGATGTGTTCCTGAGACTCCTTGGCAGACCTTTGCTTGCTCTGGGCCTCAGTTCCCCCCTTGAAATCAAAGGGAGGCGGGGTTGTGTATTAGATAGTCCGTAAACTATAAATGACCTGCAGCTGCAAACTGCTTTGACTCTAGGGGTGGGGGGTGGGGGGAGTGTGGGGGCTGAGTTAATGTGAAGCCCATGTGATTCAAATCCACCCTCATTGGGTAGCCCACACCTAGAAGCCTGCCCATGTTTGAAGAAGAGAAGGCAAGGATTGGCTGATGCTGTCTTCCTGGAGAGACCCATCTCCAGGGGTGATGTGCAAAATATTTAACAAGCAGCAGGGCAGGAGCTCAGACCTGTCAGGAGGGCCCAGCAGAGCTCCAGTCTGCAGACGCGCCCCGCCCCCCCGGCAGTCCCGCTGACTTTCTCCTGCTTAGTCTTTGGCTCTGCTATTTTCCTGCCTGATCCTGCAACCAGGGCCCTAACTCAGACCCCTTTGGCTTTTCTTCCCCCTCCTACCACTTCACCCACCGCCACTGTGAACATCTTCATGCATCCAGACACCACTTCATTGTATCTCTCTGAGCGTCCACCCCCCCCCACTTCACTTAGCACTATCTCAGCTCCTCCCTTCAAATGAGAGGGCAGGGAAATGCTGGAGGACTGAGAGACTTGAGTGCCAGCCTAAATCTGCCATCATCCGCTGTGTGACCTCAGGTGAGTCCCTGCCCTCTCTGGGTTTCAGTACAAAGGGGGACTTGGACTGATTCTGTGAGCTCTGAGGTCCCTGCTGGCCAATGGTGGGTTTCCAGAGAAGTGCAAGTCTTCAGCTGCTGATCTCTCTCTCTCTCTCTCTCTCTCTCTCTCTCTCTCTCTCTCTCTCTCTCTCTCTCTCCCGCTTCCCTCGTGCCCCGCTGCCTCCACTGTAGAACGCATTGCTGCCTGCAGGCCTGAGGCAGAAGGATCAGACCACCAAGGCGCCCACGGGCCCCTTTAAGAGAGAGGAGCTCTTGGACCACTTGGAAAAGGAAGCCAAGGAGTTTAAGGACCGAGAAGATCTGGTCCCCTACACGGGGGAAAAACGAGGTATCGCTCTTCTTGCCTTGTCCCTCCCCATCCATTCACTGAGTGC
>PVIY010040838.1:0-22074 GCA_004026745.1 Myrmecophaga tridactyla | reverse complement strand
AAATCAACATGGTACGGTTCACTAGAACAAGCTGAGTGTTTCTGCAAGTTCGGTTATTGAGTGACCAGCATAGTCTCAGACTCAGTGAAATTCACTCAAAGCGTACCTCCCAGTCTGCTGTTAGTCCAGAGAATTTGACAAACTGAAGACCCCATGAAACATTGATGTAAGCGCCTCAGGTAATCTGAATGTATCAGCAAGTGTCACTATCCCCCTACTACTGCCATGCTTGCAAAAAGAAAAAGAGACAGCAATGGAGTAAGTTATACAGGATATTTTAAAAAACAAGATTTGTTGTTTCAAAACAAGATATTTTAAAAATTTGTTTTAGTTACGCTTTAAGCTGTTTTTAGTTTTTCTGATTTCTTTCTCTGATTTTTCCTTCCTTTTTCTTTTAACAGCTTCATCCCATTATAACCTTTTTCTGTGCAAGGTATTGGAAAAAAAAAACAGACTACATTTTAAAACTGTCACTGCCGGAAATATTATTCAGGAGAGCAGAGTGAGAGATTTCTCTTTTAAAACAAAACAAAACCCTGTGGGCAGTCCCAGGCATGTAATGAATTACTTATCTACTTGTCCATATATCTTTTGTTGTATGAATATTTTTCTCAGTATGAATGTCTTTAAGACTCACAAAGATGCTTTCAGCAGATCGTCAAATATCTATTCAGTGAAAAAAAAATATGATAGCTGCTTATAATGGGCACTCTAGTCTCGATGACTGAACAGGAACCACTGTGCAATACAAAAGGGGGATAGGCAGATATCCGCAGCATTATTTCTATTAAAAGTATAATAAAACTGGGGGCAATTTGGAGGGTGCATGTGCAGAGTGCATTTGAGGTTTCTTATGTTAGACATGTGCTCTGTAAGTTAGGCAGGAACAAGAGGTCCCAAGTTGCAAGGCATAAAGTATTTACTTAAGATCCTGAAGGGAAAATCATAAAATTAAAGGTAGAAATAAAATAGCACCATGCTACCTGTTTCTTCAATTAATGTGAATGACATATTTTAATCTTCTCTGTATTCAAATCATGTTCACATAGAACTGTCTAAATCTATAATTCTCTTTTAGGTCATATCAAGGGTATATTTAAGGTGCAAAGTCCATGTACCTTTTCTCCCTCATAGCATCTCTTTTTCTCAACACACATGCACACACAACACACACAGTCATGCGCATATAATCATACAGAGCCATGGAACAGGCTGATAAAATCTTGTCAAGTTTTAATGACTAAAAGCAAAATAAAATTTAAAAAAAATGACTATTTCTGAAGTTATCAGATTTGCCTACATACATTGGGTCAAACTTCTCATATTCCCTCTGGTCATTTATCTTAGTAGACTTGGCACTTTTAAAAGTAATAATGGGGTCACTGGAGCATTTGCTAATACCTTCATAAAATCACATTTCTCCTTTTTTCTTCTTTTAGCAAATAATTAAGACCTACCAGCCATTTCTTAGTATTCTTTATAACTGATCTTTTTCAAAACCATGCAAATAATTCTTTCTCCAAAAACAGTTTGTCTGATTATGCTGCATTGCCACAGGCAAAAGAAAAAGAAAAAGGAATTTAAGTGATTTTTAACAAGTGCTGTAACTTTTGGCCAAGATGAAATTCGTCATTCCCAAATTACTTATATAGCTTAACTCTCTTCTCCCGGGGGAATTTATTCAGGGATAAATTTTCTGAGAGACTTCAACTTCAGGGATAAAGAAGCTGTTTGATAAGCATGTTTCTTAGGTTCTGACACTGTAGTTATGTCTGCTGGAATGTCTCAAACAGAGTGGAATGAAGTTCCAATCTCAAGATACTTTTTAAAATTTTACTCCGTTGATTTTTATAATATAATTTTGAATTCTAAATTTCAAACTTTGCAAAACCAAGTACCCTTCTATCCCTCACGTTTTTAAAGTATCTATATTGCTTCAACTCTAAAGCATTTCTATTTGTCAAAAGTAACTTTTTCAATAGAAATTGTATAATACTCTGCTCACATTGCTTTGTAATAAGGAAAATAAAAAATATTATATGCAAATTTGTAAGATTACTATAGAGCAAATATTTATTAAATTAGCAATTGTTCCTTGTTTTCACTAAGCATATTAAACCGATTGATTTCAGACTCTGTGGTAACTTGTATTGCAGCAGCGTTGATGTGCTGTATTCATAAGTGTAAAATTTACTGATAGGTGAAATGAGCTGTCTTATGACACCTCAGTCAAGCTAAATGGGCAGAGTAGGGAGAGAGATTTAGGTCAGTCTGTTAAATTCTGACCAATCCAATACTTTGCTTAGACAGTCTCTTTAGATAATAACCTCTCTCTTTGACTTCAAATCATCTCTTTAGTATTTCCCTTTACTCCTCCCCCTTCTTTCCAGAACCATGACAGGGCAAAGGACAGCTTAGACAACTATCTTAGCAGAGGGGAGAAAAGCTTTGATTACGCCTGTGGTATTCTGTTTACTCTGGTGTCCGCAGCTGGGCTCTCTGTGTCTGCTTAGTTTGCAGGAATGTGCTGCCATTGAAGTCTATTACTGGTTCAAACTGTGATCTATTCTCCTTGGCTCAGTCAAGGATGGGAAGTCCAAAATGCACGTTTCTAAGACAGGGTCAATGCCAGTATAATACCCTCTACAAAGCTTTCCTGCAAACAGTCAGCTAATTCTAAATCGTACAAGGCAACATGCAGTGCCTTTCCAGCCCTTTCCTTACTCCGTCCTTTGAACTAACTAAACATATTGCTGATTTTTCTTTGATATAATTCTCTTTAAAGATCAAAATAGAAAGTTCATAAATGTTCCTATGACTTTGGTGGTATTCTTTAAGTCTATATATTATTAGTCTTTGGCCTATATAGAAGAGATCAGCGTACACACTGTATCTATCTCAGCTTTTTGACTCTTCCAGCTTTCTATTTCTGAAATTTATGTACTATTATCAAAAACTTACCTGGAACAATTTAAGTCCTATCAAGATTAATAGGCAATTCAAATAAACTTTAAGTATAGACCAATTTAAGAAAGAAAATTGAAACAAATCTGCATAGTGAAGTAGTTATCCTTAATAGCTTATGCTACCCAAGGAAAAAGTTGGAAGCTTGAAGTTATAAAATCGAATGACTGCATAGTTTCTGTTGGTAAAATCTATTTTCTGGCTTTGGATAAACTAGTTAATAGTCAGAAATAAAATGAAATATAAATATATTAATATCCATATTTTCTCAGTTATCTAAAGAGCCATTTTTAGATTACTTTGATTACTAGAAAACAAATACCTCCTCTCTTAAAATAAATGAAACATAAATAAAATACATAAAACATAAATTTCTGATACTTGAAATATCACCAAAAGTCCTGTATCCATTTACCTAAGGTCAGATATTATAATGAATCCACCACAACTGTGAGAATAAATCCACTATCAGCAATTACACTTCAGTATGAAAAACCTTCAATTCTCAAATATAAGCAAGTATATTTGGGCAATGCGGATATTGCTGAAGTGGAAGAGGAGAAATAAATCACATACTTTTAAAGTATTGACTGACTTAAGAAGATACGGTGATTAAAAATGAAACAATATTTGTTCAAAATAATTTTGATTCAAACAAAATTTGAAATGCCTCTTGTACTTTAAACCAAGTTTCCTTATTTTACTTCATTCTTCAGATGCAAACATCATCTGTGAAATGTAACATGGATGTACGATCTAGATATCTGGCTATCACCTAGCATTTTTTTTTCAAGTCAGAAAGTTACTGTTTTTGATGTGCTGGTATTTTTACTTAATCATCCTGAGAAATATGCACATGAACCAAGATAACAGTATTAAGTAGTTTATTTATTTATTTACTTACTTACTTATTGGTTCAATGCTTACTATTTAGAGAACATACCAAGCACTTTTAGAAATCAATCCTCTACTCCATTTGCTAAAATTGGCTTATAATGTACTATACAGTGTATACAGAAGCAGCTGCAATGGACTTTTGCCATAAATCTCCTCAAAAGAAAATGCTTCAAGTGTATTGCCATGATAGCAAAACATTCCCATTATCCCAGATAATCAATACCGATGTAAAGAAGTCTTTTGTTTCAGACACTGAAAACAAACAAACAAAAACTTCCCTTGCAGATCCTTTCCTAGCAAACAATTGGAAGGAATTTGAATTAGTAAAAATAAGCAAAAGTCTAAAAGGCTCTGAAATTTATTTTATCCAGAAGTATAGATGTGGGGTAGGGAATATTTCATTACAGATGAAATAAAAGAGATTGAATGAGATGTGCAGCAACTCAAAATATAAAGTTATTCTGTGTTAGCTAATTTTATTGAAAAATATTGCCACAAATTATTAACCTCTATGTTACTAATTCGTTGAACAAGTACTTGATGTCTAGTAAAATTTAAAAATCATCCTTCCTCCCAGATACATTTTATCATTTTAAAGTTGCAAAATACCTGCCAGGTGATGGAGGCTGAGGGGACAGATGCTGATGGATACTACTTGGCAATAGTAGGATATATAGGAATCTACCAGAGTTAGTGATTATTTGATTTGCTGAACCTGGGAAGTGCTCATGTATGCTTTCCATATTCTGGTTGCAAACTCAAACCAAAAGCAATTATGTATTTCAGAGGAATTTAACTTTGTGAAAGGAAATGAAAAATCTGGATGACAGATTGTTGGCCAACTCTATATGGGACATAAAAATGTGAGTGTAAAATACAAAATATGTTGATTCTTTTATTTTATCTCTTCCTAATTCTTATTTATTTTCGGCAAGCTCTTAGTGGTAAAATATTTATTGCATTTAGTTCCTACAAGGTGGTGGAATGTAAGTCAATTTGTAAGTCAATTTGTAGATATTTTCAGAAATAAATCCCCTTCAGAAATGGCTGATATCTGAAGATACTGCTTCCCCAACAGCCTTCTCAAGTGTGGCTATTTCTATTTGCTGTTAGACTTAGGTAATTATCTCTGATCTTGCTGCTCCCCAGTGACATTTCCAAATCATATATTCTGTTCTCTCTCTCTCTTTTTTAATTGCATTCAATGGAGAATTATGCCATGTATTTTCATCATCCACTTTCCCCTCTTTTAAGCTGTAAATCATTGACACCTTGGGTACTTTCCCCCATTCATTGAGGATATTAGAATATGGTTTCATTTCTCTTTCTTGTTTCTCATTCCTATCATACATGTATGAGTTTCCACCAACTTCTGGTGCCTCAATTTTATAAGAAGACTTTCCTTGGGTTTTAGTTTATTGCAGTCTGAGACATGACTGGGGGCTTGTTGACTCACCCATGTGCTTTATGGTGTCTGGATGGGCACAGTAGCCACAGCATGGAGAGAGCAATTTACTGTTCTTTATTATAATTTATCATCCTCTTCCTCCTGCTCTTTCCTGGATGTTGTACAGTGTTCTACTGGCCTCTGTAGTTTCCAAATAGTTGTTTCAGACATTCTCTGAGTGTTTAATAGTTGTTCAGTGATGAGTGTGTTCTGGAGCTCCTTACTCTGTCATCTCCCCTTAATTCTCCTCCAACATTCATTCAGTAGTTTTTAATTTGAAGAAATAAAGAAGTTTTGTACTTTCTAATACATTGTATATAATCTGGAAAATCCCATCTGAATCATCAAGATGAAAATATTGTAGTACTAGTAATGGAATTTTAATGAAATGTTCTTTATATTAACAATTCTTATAATATTTATTATACAATTTAATTTTATATAAGTTTTCAGACTCCTTCTCATATTTGCCTAGAATTGTCCCACAATTCAAGAGGAAAATATCTAAACATCAATTTCCTGCTTCAGGAATGAAGTGATTTTCTGCAAGAGCAGAGGCTAACTTTTAGTAATACAAAATTTAATAAACTGTTTTTCTCTGTCATTTGTGAGCTGGTATTTTATTTTATATTTATACCATTCTTGACGGTAGAAATTATAGTTTCTAATTATTTTGAGCACTTTAAAAAGGAGTGCCATAGAAATTTTAACAAGGAGTATGAAAAATAAAATCCTTTAACTTTGAATTAGTTTAATGAATAGAAAATTATTTTATTTCTCATCAAAATGCTTAATGCAATTGATAATTTAGGTCACCTTTGTTATGTATACATTTCTTAACTAAATAGCATGACTCAGTTCTTATAGTTTAACACAAGCTTTTTCAGATGAATCATTAAATTACTTGTTCATCAATTACAGATGCAGACTATGCCACCAGTACCGAAAATAAAAATGCAATTTTATTTTCTTGATCATCATTCTTTCATTTAAAAAAAAACAGGCATTAACTAAAACCCAAAGCGATTTGTGGATTTTCCAAGGTATCATGTAAATTATACCTTATATATATAATACATAATTTAAATTATAAAGTACAACATAAAAGATAGGATTATCAGGATTATTTTATTCTAAATATACAATTAAAGCAAGGAAGTAATATTTGCCAAATCTGAATTATTGACTGTTAAAATTATATCTCTTTGTGTTTGTTTTCTGATCTCCTCCACATTAAGCTCTTGGGTCTTATAATTTTATAGCCAGAAGTCAACCCCAGCAAAGAATCAGATTTAAAATACAGCAGCTCTGTAAGCAATTCCAAATGACAGCTTCATCCTGAAAGAAAAGATCAAGACATGGTTTTGTTACAGGCTTTGGGTAAAAAAAAAAAGGAAAATAAGTTCTCAAGCCCAGAAGATAGATAAAACTACATATTAGCCATGGATTCTTTTACTTTCCCTTAGGAAAGAATAACTACTCTAAGCAACCCCCTTTCTGGTAAATTTGCATGGGGAGAAGTACAAATAGAGTATACCCAAGAAAGGCTTGTATAACATGATAGAAATTGAACTTATGTTACATTTAGGGCACTCTCATTCCTCACTTAGGTACTTCAAGTGAAAAACTGACAGGTGAGAGCACGTCTTTGTTAGGATATAACAATCCAATGTAATGGCAAAAAAGAAACTCACAGCATTTGTTTTACTTTAAGAAGACATTTTTGAACTTGAGAGTTTATACCTGGGTTCTCAACTATTATTGGAGACTGTACAATATGAAATAAAGTTATTCCCTGCATTATCTTAATGAGATGAAGAGCTTCCAAGGAAGGATTAGGGGCAGTAAAGAATATACATGATTAAATATCTTCCATATGTAAGTATAGATAATGTAGAAGATTTTAATGATTTCAAGGAATTTAACACAATGTTTAGCAAGCATTGAAAATAATTTTAAAAATTAAGTAGGGTAACTATCCTTGCAGGTTAAGATTACAAAAGACAACGAAAGAGAATACATTTTCTAGTTAATAAATTCCATATATTTTACATATAAACTGTGTGAATCCAAACATTGTACTGTAAATAAAAGTTATCTCAAGCCAATATAGCAAATCTATTTAATAGATTATTTTTCTGTCTAAAAGGGGATATGTGACAGAAAGGAGGGCATTACTATTAATACAACCCAAAACTTTTGAATCTCCACATTTGGTTTTTAAAAAGGAGTCTTTTTTTTTGGTCATACCTGCCATATATAGCATTGTTATTTCTAAAGGAAACTAGCTCCTTAAGAGGGAATGATTTTGTAAAGAAGGAGAAACTGGACAATTAAGGAAATAGAATTGTTTTTTGAATATGTTAGTGAAGGAATTCTAAGAGCTTAGTACTTTTCACAAAGTTGCAAAAGGAAATTTTCATGAAAGAGAACATTCAAAATATGCTTTAACAGTAATAATGATGAAAAAGTAAGGCTACTGTGATTAAATTGAATATTTAACCATTTGTATAAAACATAAAAATGATATAAAGTTTTCCAAAGCACAATCAATCATGCATTCTGGAGATAGTCAGGCAGTAATTTAAAGTGAAAACGATTTTTTTTTTAAAAAGGCATTGAAGAAATATTATTTAACTTCATATGTTCATAGTTAAAACAAAATAAACAAATATTTTCAGACAAATTAAGTTCATCCTGAGCAAATGTGTTACAGCAGTGGAGGAATAATTGCAATTTTGTGTAATTTTTTTTTAAATTGCAGCATGATTATAGATAAGCTCCTGCTAGTTAATATCAAATTATGAAAAAGTTTTCTTTAATTTAGACTTGCTATGCTTGCATCAGGCAACTACCATGTTGAAAAAATTATTTCTGGGATGTTGTTTAGCCTATTCCAGTGGAACATTCAATAACTCCACAATACATTCAATTCTATGTAGATGAACATATACTTTTCTTGATTTTGCAGATTATATTTAAAGTTAGGTAGCCTATGAATGACAGTTTTCTCTAGTTGATTTATCTTGTAACATATACCACTATGAGTCAAAAAGATGATGATTTAGCACCCAAGGGAATCTGTTTGTGCATGTTTTAACTTTACTCAATTCTTACCTATTATTATTATAATACCCTATTTTCTGTATCTTTCTATATATTAATTCAGGCATCTGGGGACCGAGCCCCAGGCAAAATGTAACCAGAATTTTCAGTTCTTCATTAAGCTCTCTATTACTCAACATTATTTTCCAAATTTGGCTCAGCTTTGTCAGGTCTCTTCCACTTACTGAAGAACTCTACTTGTTTCATCCATCTCTGGGTGGAAGAGGCATTTCTATCTCTGTAAGGGAAAAGAGTTCACAACAAAGAACACAAAATAACTGGGAGAAGTCCAGTGACTTTCGAAAGCCCAGGGGCAGTTTACTTTGCTCATATTTCAAAATGTAAAAAATTTTAGACTATGATTTGGATTTGGAAAAATAAGCTTAGATCTTTATCCAGAGGGGTAAACCCTGAGGATAATTTCAAGCATTTAACTTCCAATAGTTAGACAGCATGTTCACATTCTTATTTTTTCCCATTTTATCAGATTTCTTTATGATATAAGAAATGCCAGTTAGAGGAAATAACTATTTTAGTGTAGCACTTTCTGACGTCAAACTTCATCATGGCGGTTTTTGTAGACTCAAACATTTGGCGTATCCCTACATAGCAGTAATACACAACAGAAAATGTAGAAGACATTAATTCTGCATTATAACTTCAAAATAAAGCTCATGAAAGTCTACCGTAGGTTTATTCTGGTTATCTGTGGTCTGAAAAAGGCTTTAACCTAATGCTATGTATTTTGGGCATGGAGTGGATTTAATGACATGCTTGCCACGTGTCTTTAGTTGCTGCTATAATTTGGTGTGATTTACTTCCTGATATGGGCTCTATGGATGCTATTCACAAACTAAGCAAAAATGAGTTAATTTTCATCATCTTTAAGGTCTGAAATGTCAATGGATGAAGACATTATGTTACATATAAATTTATGTTATATGCTTTTTATTTATTGAAATAGCACAGTGCTGAACTGAGGTAATGGGTCTAGTATTACTTTTGATATAACAATATATTTGCACAAGGAATTTGGTATATTATTGATATAAGTGCCCATTTTTTATAGGGAATTGATAGCCAGCAGTAAGACTTTCTTTTCTTGAATCAAAATTATTTTATTTTCTTAATTACTAATTTTAAGTTAAGTAAAAAAGTTGAGGAGGGGGAATATGTTGAAAATTCATACTCTCTTTGACATTTGTCATTTATTATCTTAACCATCACAACAACATCTTGAGATAGATAATATTTCATTTTTGGCATATGAGACAATAGAAACTCATGGACATTAAATAATATGCTATATTTGCACAGAGATTATATGAGAGCCCTGGAATTCAAACTAATACCAATCTGGTTCTAATACCTTTTCTAACTACCATGTCAAACTGAGCCAGTCATATTGTCATTGCTCAATAAATGTGATTAAACATTCTAGCCTCTCAAGGGATTTGGAATCTTTTTGCAGCAGCTGGGGAATAATTGACTTGGCTGAAGACAAATACCGGGTTGAAGTAAAAATATAATTTATTAATAATTACTATTATGTTGACCTATGTATCATCATGTTGATATTTAAGACAGAAAACTGAATGGAGTTTATACAAGTGACTTAGGCTCTGTTGAAACCAGCCTCTGAATCCGAATGCATTTCTACATGGTTACCATTGTCAGGACAGGAGCCGCTGTCACTTCCTCTTGTCCTTCTTCCTTGGCCGTCTTTTTGTGATCCTTTTCAATTATTTTTACCTGTTTGACCATCCCACACCCTTTAACCCCTTAATGTAAGGTTCTGCTTACAATGGGATGACACCCACGGGAATGGATTACATTTAAGAACATGTGTTAAGAACATGTGTTGTTGTTGCTATTCTTTTAGGAATTCTAATAAGATATGCATACCCAATCAAGTTACTGCAACAAGTAATATGCAAGGCTTATTACAGGGAACAATTTAGCACATTTTTCAGATAAAAACTGTGTACAGTGGTGCAGCCATGAATCAAAGCAAACATCTTGCTTGTATGGAGCTTATGTCCAAGTGGGTATAGATATCATAAATAATAAATATGCCATATGTCAAGTGCGGATAACTGCTGTGAGGAAGAACAAATAGAGATCAAGAGTTATGGTGAAAGGAGCATGCCCTTCCATATAGAGAAAAGGTTTGTCTTAGAAGATAAGATGCAAGCAAAGGTAAAAATGCAAGCAAAGGTAAAAAGGAGTAAGAAGTACCATTATCAGGGCAAACAGCTTTTCAGGTCAAAAGAAATTAAATGATGGCTGATGGACAGGAAAGATAACTGACCACCTTGATGTTTTTACTCTCAGGAAATGTCCTTTCCTTGTATGAATCCATGTATCAGGATTTATGATAATATGTAATGAAGACCGAGAAGATTTCTAGAGTGCAGTGGCCCTCTTGGACAAAGTTCAGACTCCACTTAGTTTCCACTAAGTTTTGTCTGGGGAAAGCCAGAGAACATGGTTATGCTCTCAGAAAGTTTTTCAAAGAGGAAAGCTATGACAACTAATGTAGCCTTAATCACTAACTAGATATCAGATCCTTTATGACACACTTTTTCTCCTACCCCAAGAAATGCACTTCCAATTCCACTAAAGCAAGACACGATTCTCACTGACTCATCTTCCTTAAGAAAATATTTTTAAAAATGTTATTCCTAACTTATCTTCTTCTTAAATCCACTCAGACAGCCTAATTACTTCTGTACCAATTTTGTAACCTTACTTAACAAGACAAGTTTGTTAAATCAGAACATTCTCCTAGTCAAGTCATGCTACTCAGGAAACATCTACCTCTTATTCACTATATATTTTTAAATTTAAATACATTTAACTTTCAGCCTAAATATGGTTACAGTTTTCCCTTTGTCTTTTTCTTCTAAAGAAAAAATTATGAAATATGCTATATAAAAATTCCCAGTTTTCAAACCGACATGACTTTCTGTTTTTCTCTGTTTATATAGAACTTTAGAGCTACATTTATTCTGACTAGAAAAGATACTTTTCCTTATCCTCTGATTATGTTCTAATGTATTCAGTAAATTTTCTAGAAATTTCAGGCATTGTAAAAGCCCAGTAAATGCTGCTTTTTTTTTCATTTTAGTATGTTAGTAGCTTAACCAAAGTTACCTAACTATAACAATGTGATTTATTCTATGAAAATCATGAAAATAAGTTAGCAAAATTAAGATTGCTTGCTGTTTGGTAAATTACATTTATTACCCCCAAATATGTAGCTAATATAGTTCCCTTGAAAATTAGTATTTATTTTTAATATCTGGGAACTTTTTACCTATAATAGATTTTAGGAAAGCACAATCTACTTTATTCTTTCTCTCTCTCTCTCTCTATATATATATATATACATATATATATGTGTGTATTTGTGTATATTGCATAGCTGAATGAGAAAATATTATCTTGACTACACTTTGCTCCAATGTGTTTTATTCCAAAGTTCTTATTCATTGTCAGTCTCCAGTGCCTAAAATTACCCTTTGAGATACCATCACTAATTTTAGATATCTGCTCATTTATTCAATATCTATTGAGTCCTTACTATGTTTAAAATATTAATTATTTTTGTGTATTTCATGTTTTTATTATTTATTATCGCTTCATTCTAGTAAGGGTTTTGAGGTAGCTTCCTTAGATGCATACAGAAACAAATATATTAAAAATTAGATAGAGAAAATGGGGTGGAAGGTAACTAAAATTAGAAAATTAGTTTAATCCATATGGTGGGCTTGTTAAACAAGTATACCTTCAGTTCTATACCATTGAGATAAGATACCAATTTGTCTGAGCTTCTTGGTCATTGGAACGAAAAGAAATTATAGAATGTTACATTATTGGCAGGGATTCATAATACCCATCTATTTGATTAGGAAATGTATGACTTTCCGGGTACAAGAGACTGAGAATAGTCTACTGTGTACCTTTGTAAATAGATCATTATACACTGTAGTGAGTGTTTAATTTCCTAAACTACTCAAAGTTTATATCATGAAATGTGGTGGCTTTAACAATGGGAATTTATTAGCTTACAAGTTTACAGTTTTGAGGTTGTGAGAATGTTCAAATCAAGGTATCATCAGGGCAATGCTGTTTTCTCTCAGATACTGGTTGTCGCCATCCTCAGCTCTGCCACAAGGCAAGACACATGACTGCATCTGTTGGTTTCTCCCTTCTTTTCCAAGTTTCATTATTTCAGCTTCCTACTTCCATAGTAACTCTCTCTCACTTTCACTCTCTCTTCAACCCACTTACAAAGGACTCCAGCAAAAGGATTAAGCCATGCTTCAAATGAAGTACCTCACGAAAAGGTCCTACTTACAATAGGTCTATTACATACAGGAACGGATTAGCTTTAAGACATGAATTTCTGGGGTACATACAGTTCCAAACCACCACAGTGAGCAAATCAAAATTAGTCTTACTACAAATACAATAGTGAGGTTGTATGGCCTAACACTATAATGCCACTTAAAACAAATTTAAGGAGTAATGTAAAAGTAATGGTCAATAAATGTAATTCTGTGAGAAATTAATTTGATTTAAAATGGACATATTTTGATAATATGGACATACCAAATTATAAAATTTGGAATTGATGGACAGCACAGATTTCAGGTCACTACCCATGTATGTTATTTTCATGGCTTATATTAAAATTCATAAGCATAAAAGCTCATACGTTCTTCTTGCAAATATTAGGTGAAGGAGATATTACTGATTTATTCAGTGAACATATATATATGAAATTTTAAATATTATATTAAAGTCTTTGAAAACAAAACAAATCATATTATGTTAAAGTCTTTGAAAACAAAAACAATCTTTAATGCACTGTTTCGGTGTAATAATGGGGTAGTTACTAAAGCACTAAGGTGTTAAATAATGCATTCTATACATCTTAGGCACAATATCATTTACCCATAGCCTTCACTTTCATAAAATATCCATTTCCATATAATGTTTACTTTTTCATCTTTCAGAAGTAGTTTCTTCTTGTGTGTAACAAATAACAACAAGGAAAATATCTACAACTCCCTATTCTTAGTTTTGTGGGCAGGTGAATGTGTTTAATAGTATTTTAGCTCAACCCCTAGAAATAGAGACAGATTGTTAGACACAGAAGATTGCTTAGTACCAGTTTGTTCCCAATAGAGGTTTCAGAAGACTGAGTTGCCGGGAAATGCAGAGTGAAAGGTGTCACCACAGGCATGGAATGAGTATGGTTGCTTTCAGTGAACTCCCCACATCTTTAATCCAAGAAGTCTACGTTGCATGTTTATATATTACCATTTCTTAGCTTTTGCTTGTTTTCTCTTTATCTTCTTAGCTACATAATAATTTTTTTCTGCTCTACTCAGATTTTTTAAATCAATTCTGTTGTTTCTCTTGTCCACACATTTAGGCAATTAATCAATCTCCTATTAAAATCTCTTAAAATCAAACTTTCACTCATGTTCAATTCTGTTTTCTCTATTGTACTATATATAAAGACATGCTAAGCTTTATACACATACTAAGTGAATTAATATGACCAGTTTTAAATGAATAGATCACCTTGACCAAAACAGGCTTTGTACAAAAATTGAGACACTGCGTTGTGGAGCCATCCACAGATATTTTGACAGCGTGAGTATATTTGCAAATGACTACAAATCACCATTCCTTTTCAAATCTGTCTTTAAATCATGATAATTAATAATTACTTTTTGAGCTTTGAATGAAGCAGGCATAGTAGCTGCAAGAATGTTAAGAAAAATATGGTAGAAAGAGCATCTGTAAGATTGCAAGGAAAAAATTATAGCAATAATAGTGTCATTCTAATTGATGTTTCTTGAAAATGATTCTGACTTAGATGAATCTTTGAGGATGAGAAAATAATGCACTTTTGTGTTCAAGTAAATCACTTGTTTACTTGAATAAGTACCCCATATGATATGTAAGACATTGTACAATGAATGCAAAACCTCTCAAAATAAATATGAAACTTTTCTCTTGCTTTTGAGTAGCTATTACTCTCAAGAAAATCAGAGTTATAAGAGGAAAATTATGTTTATCCCCAAATTTTACAATATACATTTATTTTGCTCTACAACCATCAATTTTCTTTCTTTCTTCCTTTTTTTTTGACATGGGCAGACTCTGGAAAATGAACCTGGGTCTCCAGCGTGGCGGGTGAGAATTCTGCCACTGAGCCACCATTTCACCACCCTCTACAACTATCAATTGTATACTGATATAACTAAGCATAATAATAAATCCAAATTTTTGTAATAACAAACCAATGAAAATTCAAGTTAATTAAAAAATTAGACAGTTGTATAAATTACACAATAAATAATCTCAATACAATCTATTATTTATTTAATACAATGGCACTATCATGCAAAAACTAAAAGATAATATATGTTTGGAAACTCATAATTATTAAACATGAAATAGCATTTTTCTTAAAAAATCTGGTTGTCATTGCATTAAATTGCAAAAAAGAGGTATCAGATGTGGAATATTGTAAATATTTCCTTATTGTATGTTAATGACAAAGAGAAGTCTTTATTTCAGATAAAAGCTTGCAATTACTACATGCCTGCTTTAGAGTTTTCCTGGGGCTGGTCAAATAAATAACATTAAATGGATTAAAAATGAGAATTTACTAGTTTATGGTACTGAGGCTAAAAGAAAGTCCAAATCAAGACTGAGGCAATGTTTGGTCCCTGGAGACTGTTGTGTTCTGGGGCTGGCTGCCCATAATTCTTGTTCCATGCCTTATTACATGTAAGGCACATGGAGGTTCTCCCGGTCTCTTCCTTATCTTCCAGGTTTCATTGATGTCCAACTTCTGACTAGCCCTCAGTGACTTTCTTACTGTCTGTCTGAATTTCATTCTGCTTATAAAGGACTTCAGTAATAGGAGACCCTCCTAATTGAGGTGGACCATAACTTCTTAAATGAAGTAACCTCATCTAAAGGTCTAATTAACAATGGGCTTGCAACAACAAGAATGGATAAAGTTTAAAAATATGTTTTTCTGGGGTATGTGTATCGTCAAACCACCACATGCCTAAACCAGCAATGCATCTTTGCCAAACCAAAGAGCAGGAAAAAGATTTCTTTTTTATTGTATTAGTTTTTAAAGTGAATTAGTTTGATAAGTTCACTGGGAAATGGTTCATGTACTGAGCTAATGTAGAAACCATAGTAATCCTTGAAAAGATTTCATGGTTTTAGAAAGAAAATGAGTTATAACTGTTAAACCAAAGTAAAATATTTCATAGATTCCAGTAAATAAATGAGTCAGTTACCTAGAAATTTCAAATCTACCCATTATGCATAATTTAGATTCATGAAAAATAACAAATAATAAGCTTTGAATGATTGGTTAAAGTCATTTGAAAAAATAACAAATTGCTTGATTCTAGTAAACAAAAATTATAATAGCTAGAGCTGATTTAGCAGTAGGCTTTTGTTGTCATTGGTATACAAGTAGGCCATTGCAGTGCTGTACAGATGGCTACATGATGCTCTTGCATGCAAATAAATAAATAAACACACAAAGATAGAGACAGACTGAGAGAAAAAAATCTATGAAACAGGCATAGAAAATTCAGCTGTTGCATGCCATCTGCTCCACTGGAAGAGCATCTTTCCATGAAAACTAGGGTGTGGCAGACATCGACCTCTGCCTCTAGTCTATTCTACCTTCCTGGCCCAGGACCAGGCCCAGTACAAAGTCATAAGTGTCTCTGCCTGTCAGATGTCAAAAGTGTTGTCCCAAGCCTTTATCTCTGTAGAAACTGTGAATTCTTACATTCAAGCCACCTATTTTCAACATTACCAGATGGATCTTTGTGGGTTGTCAATCTGGTAAAGGTACTGTATACATTTCCAAGATGTAACTGGTAAGTGATTCTAAGTTATATAGAATAGATTAATGATGAGAAAGCAAATGTAATAATTTACTGTATAGGAAGAATCTCCCTTTCACTTTATTAAACTCCAAGGCTATTTACATTATTGCTGAAGGTGCCCAGTGTACCTTGTCTCCCAGTAATTTAAGGTAAGAAGTCCCCTGAAATTATTTCACAAGTTTCTTTATGTTTTGTAGTCATTTCATCATTTTATTAAAGCACAAGTGTCTGCAATATTCATACAATTCTACAATGTCATGACACTTGGGAGCTGTCATTCAGCAAGAGAATCTTCTTTAGCCTCCTGGCTTCTGATAGAAGAAAAGAAGGCTTAGTATTGACAGGGGGGAGAATAAAGGAGATGTGAAGGTAGACAAAAGTGCTAACTACATGTTCAAAACTTGGCCCTTTAAAAAATACCTGCTGTCAAGTTCATGACTCGCTAAACCTCCAATTGTACATTATTAGCATAGAAACCTCAAATTTAAGTGAGTTTAGTTGAGTATGAAAGTGTTCAGGTTTAGATAAACAAATATTTAAAGTTCTGTACTTCTCTGCTGCTGCTGCATTATGTCATTCTCTCATGCTACAGTTCTCAGGTGTCATGAATTTAGAAGACTTAAAGCTCATTCCTTGAGTCCAGCAAAATTGTACAAATTGAAGTTCATGCTAATGACTGTACATAAAGGAGATTTGTGATGGCTTCACCTATTTTTTTTTCTAAAGTAAAGAGGGCATTGGTGAAAGAAGACTTAGAGAAATTTAAAGACCCCTACAAATCAAATTTATGTTAGATATGTTTAATTTGTATAATTCTCATACTAAAATTTTGAAAATATAGTCACTAATTCTACTAGGTTCCTATATTTATGGAATATTTCAATTGAAGCTAAAGTGAAACATATTTGGATAAAATTTTATAATATATTATGGCTCCATTAGTAAATGAAGATGCAGAAAACATTTAAATAATAAAAGGGAGAAGGGAGAAAGGTGCCATATTCCTTAATCCCCAAATTATTACTAGGCATACTCTAAGATAAATCAGACAGAATCATCTCTGGGAAAGAAGATGTAAGAGCCAAAGAGGATTTCAAATTTTGAAAGAACTGCAAAGGCAGTGAAAGACATTCACCTTGATCCCATTGCCTCTTTTTGGAAGCTCCAAATCTGCCATGTCAAAATACAAGTTGGTTAATTGTCCTTGCTTTTCAGATCTTGAGATTTGTATTTATCTCAACTGGCATCAGTATGGCATAGAATCAGTAAAATAGTCCCGACTGTGGGCATTTCAGTGTTAGGGAGCCATGCTTCCCACAGCCTTCTGATGGTCTATGTGACATGACAGGGATAGAAAGATAGAAATTCCAAAAGGGAATATGCAGCAAGATGAGGAGAAATTTATGAAATCTGTTAAAATCTGAAGTGACTGACAAAGCAAGGTATAGATTAGTATGCTATTTTCTACAAAAAAAAAGCAGAAGGGGGGTCAGAGTAGATCCAGAAAGCAAGCTCAATTATAGAAAATTAAAGTTATATCACATTAGAATATGTGATTTGGAATTTAAGTAGTGTTTAATATTATTGTATTTTTATATCAGTGTCTATGTTTAGATGTCTTTTTCCTTAATCTACTTTCATCCTTCATCAATGGTTTATTTTGATGGAAAGTATAAAGAAATAATATGAGAGGGCAATTAAGAGGATGATCCATTTTCAAATATTTCTTTCCCTGATTAGGTATGCATTGGTTTTCATGCATTTCAGTAACTCCTATCAAACTTTAAATGGATCATTTAATCAAACCTTAGTTGATTTTTGATGGTTTTGGTGGTTTGGAGCTGTATGTATCCCAGAGAATCATATTCTTAAAGCAAATTAATTCCTATGGGTGTAAACCTAGTTGCATCTCTTGAAGTGGTAAATTCAGTTATGGCATGGCCAAGCATGCTTCTTAATCCTTTAACTTGCTTCCCTTACATACAGGATGAATAGAGAGAGAGAAAGGGAGAGAGAGAGAGAGAGAGAGAGAGAGAGAGAGAGAGAGAGAGAGAGAGAGAGAGAGAGAGAGAAAGGAGTAAGAAGCTGAAATCAATAGGATTTCAGCCAAGGATTGTCTGCAGCTGATCTTCAGGAAGAAATTATCACCTTGATTATGCCTTGATTCTCACATTCTTATAGCTTCAAACTTTAAGCCAATACATTTCCATTGTTTAAAGCTTTACTATTTCATGACACCTGCTTTGAGCAACCTAGAAAATTGAAATAAATTTTGGTACCAGGAGAGTGGGTGCTGTTATTGCAAATACCAAAATTGTGAATGTATCTTTAGAATCATTTAATAGATAGAGGGTGGGAGAATTGTGAGCTATTTGATAGAAAAAACTTGGTCTATATGGATACTAAATGTACTTCTGAAGAGGCCTTAGATAGAAATGATGAATGTGTCAGTCAAACCTGGAAGAAAAGTAACCCTTGCTTTAAAGTGGCAGAGAAATTGGCAAAATTGAGTTCTGATCTTGGAATGAATGCAGAATTTGAAAGCAATGAAGTTGAATACTAAGCTGAGGAGATTTTAAAACCAAATGTGGAAAGTGCAGCCTAATTTCTTCTTGAAGCTTATAGTAAACTGCAAGAAAAAAAGGGACAAGCTGAGAACTGAACTTCTGAGCACATGTAAACCAGAAATTGTTTGGAAAATCCTGAGTTTTTGGAAAACAAGTACCCAGAGAATAGTGTTCTACGTGAGGGTTTAACTGAATATGGAACTCAGTCAGCCATTTCAGTTTAAAGTCAAGAGTAGAAATGCAATTATCCTGAAAGGATTTTTAGAAAGTTCTTTTGTCTGGTGGTTTGGACTCCTGTGTACTACATGAAAAACTGGCATGTTTCTTTTGTGTGATCTGTATGAATGGAACCAGTGCCAGTCCAGAGTAAAAGGAACAGGAAAGGAACAGATTAAAGGAAAAATTACTTCAAAGGCCAAACTATGGAAGCTGAGGTCAAGACTTGCAACATCTTTTCAGGCCAAGAGAACATTCCCATCCGTGTGTGTGGAAAGGGTGAGAATGCTCCACAACTTGAATAGGGTGGGCCTTCCATTCCATTGTACACAAAGAGTATTGCTGACCCAGCAATAGAGAAATTGGAGCATATTCCCTGGATACTATGGAGAGTCTGGACATTACACTAGAATTCTCAGAGGTTGGTACCTTCACCCCAGTGTTCAGGGTGAGCTGTACTGCACTGTTGCACAAGCACTTGGAAAGGACAGGGGCTGCTGCCCCAACAGGCCAAGAGGACAAAAAATTGTTCTACAGATGACTATCAGATCTTGAAATGTAATGGTGTATGCCCTGCTTGGTTTCAGAATTGTTTGGGATCAGTGACCCCTATTTTCCTTCCAATTTCTCCCTAGGGAATGGGCATGTTTATCCTATGCCTATCCTTCCATTGTATATTGGAAGCAGAACACTTTTTCACTATCTTTCATAGGTCCACAGATGGAGTTGACTTGTAGTCTAAGACAGACCTCACCTATAATTGATTTTGATGAGACTTTGTGTTACTTATGTGACTTTAGGCTTTTGGGATATTGTGATGAAGTGAATGGATTTTGCATATAGAAAGAACACAGCTTTTTTTGTGGTGTAGAAGGTGAAGTGTGGTGGTTTGGGACTGTACGTACCCCCAAAAAATCATATTCTTAAAGCGAATGCACTCCTATTGATGTAAACTCATTGTTAAAACCTTTTAATGAAGTGTTTCAGTTAAAGCATAGCCCAGAGTGGATTTTAATTCTCTTATTGGAGTTCTTTATAAACAAGATGAATAGAGATAGAGAAAGAGAGAAAAGACAGAGAGAGAGAAAGTCATGGGGAGAAGAAGCTTAAGTCAATAGAACCATAAGAGAAGAGAGAGAAACCAAGAAATGCCACATTTTGGCAAAAAAGCCAAGGGTCATCTGAAGGCAGTCTTCTGGAAAATAGCATTGCTTTGAGATGCCGTAATTTGGACATTCTCATGGCCTCAACTTGTAAACTAATAAATTGCCATTGTTTAAACCCAACTTTTCATGTTATCTTCTTTAAGCAGCCTAGGAAACTAAAATGGTTACCAAGGAAACAGCATAAAAATAATTTGAATATTATTCTTCTATGTAACTGTGGAGAACAAGAGGTTAAATAGCCTCAACATAAAAGCAACAACAACAACAACAACAACAAAACAAAAACAAAAAAGAGTGATCCCAAACAGATTTTAGTGAAATCATTGGAAACATCTAATAATATTTACAGATGATTTATAGATTCTACAGGATGCAATGGTAAATTTTTTCTTCCATATATAAAATCATCTTATCAAGGGAAGCTCCTCCAATTTAATTTTATATTGAAAATAACACAAAAGAGAGTTTTCAATATGTTTTAAAGTTATGTTTTTAACTATAAGAAAAATGGTATGCTTTGACTTACCTCCATTATAAAGATAGGTAAACAGCTCCATTTACCTTCAAACACAGAAAACAGCACGGATATCTCTGGTATTTCTTAGATTAGTTCCTTACATTTTTATTGAGATTAGGGAAGTGTGCAATTATTTTGAGTTTGCAGAAATGGCATTTCTCTCTTGACCTAACAAATCCACATGCTATCTTCTACATAAGAAATACTATCAATTTCCATATAATTATAAATTATTAGAATACTTTTTAAATAGTATTATATGATATTGTGCTAATTTTCAGTCTTTGCTCCCTAGATCCATACAAATGAATTCAGTGATACATTTACTCTTTCAGTTCAGTTTCCCAAAGGTAAAAATTTAGCACATCCATAATCTATTATTGTTTGTATTGTAAGCTGTTCCGTGTTTTATGGGAAAAAAATGAATAAATTGGGTCAATACTCTACCCCATTCCACGTCAAGAAGGGCAGTAATGTATATGTCTCGTTCACTGTTATATATCTTGTTCCTAACACATGACTGGCAAAGGTATTCAATAAAACACTTCTATTGGGGTTAATGCTGCATTCAATTAATTATGAGCTGCATATTTTTTTTCACATTTTAACATTTTGAAATCACTATCTGACAGGTAACAGTTAAGACATAGTTGTCATTGCTTATACTAGCAGAATGTGTACCAGGAGCATGAAAATTCATCACGTAGATAATAAAAGATGCTGCATCAACAATACCCTTGAAGGTACAAGGTACAGAGCACAGTTAGTATTGGTGATGGATGCTGACAACATCTCTGAGTAGATAAATGATTCAATAGATTGAGGGATCTAAATATCAAATGTTTGAGATATGCTCTATGAATTTATTTTACTTATATTTTCATTCTCACATATAAATAAGAAAGATAAGCAATTTAAATAAATCTATAAAAATATGCCTACAACTTCTCATTCAATAATAATCAAAATAAAAATTTAAATTAAAAACAAACAAGAGAGACCGTTTACTCTCAAGGTGCATGCATTTTATTAAGAAGCTATAAAACAATAATGATAAACATTTCCACTACACTGTAAATTATAGCAGAGCACCCAAAAGAGATGACAATAGGCATTAGAAGTAAAATCAAAAAGTAAAGATAAATGGACATATGGTAAATTGGAATAATAATTTCTTCCAATGGCATTCACAATATAAATACATGGTTAAGTTTTTCCCTCTAAAGTCTAAAACCATGGGGAACTC
>PVIY010040837.1:0-22084 GCA_004026745.1 Myrmecophaga tridactyla | reverse complement strand
TTTTTTTAATTAATAAAAATTTTTTTAAAAAATTGGGAAATAATCCAAATACCCAGCAACAAGAAAATGGTAAAATTGTGGTATATTCATACAATGGAATACCATACAGCAGTTAACCTAAATGAACTAATGTCAATATAGGAAGTTTCAAAAATATGTTGAAAAAAATGCAAAGCAGATGCAAAAGAATATATAGAGTATGCCATTTATATAAAGCATAAAAACATGTAAAATATTATATGTTGTTTGTAGATACAAAAGCATTTAATAACACTATAAAAACATTCAAGGAAATGATAACCACCAAAATCAGAGCAATGGTTAAAGAGGGAAGGAGGGGTAATGAGATCAGGCAAGAATACAAAGTAGGTTTTGATTACATCGGTAAGGTTTCCATTGTGGAATGAAGGAAGGGATGAAGGAAAGAAGATCTTAAGAAAACGGACAAAATGTTAAGATCTACCCAAGCTGAGTGGTAGGTATATGCTGCTGAGTACATCATTCTCCATATTTCTTTATGCTTCAAGTGGTTCATAATTTTTAATGAAAAGAAAAGATAACAGAGGAAGAGGAGTAACATACAAATATCATGGTCTGAGGTATTCATTATGGTTTATGATAAGACATACTTTAAGGCTCCACATCTACTTGTTGATCAGGTTATATAAACTAAAATGCAAGAAAATATCACCCCATTTCATGAAAGAAATAATCATGAATTCAAAGATGGTCTCATATTTAAGTGGGCAGCTTAAACTTAAAAGTTTAAAAAATATTTATCTTGAATATTTGTACAATCCCATGTGGTGATTCTGAACATTTACATGCATGCTCAAATTGGAAAAACCTGCTTGCAACATTCTGAAATAAATTATGTAGAATAAACAGAAAGCACAATCTACTACCACTCTGGTAAAGGGGATATATTGGATACATTTTAAGGGAGATAACAGAAGGTCATAACCTAGAAAAGTGCCTTTTATGAACCTAAAATGCACTTCCAATTTAGGCTTAGGTTTATGGGCTTTGGTATACAAAAATGCTAGGTGAAATATTTAGAAAACATTTTGATAATAGGGGATTTGGGAACTGGGTTGGATTCCTTTGTTGACTAGTATTCGTCTATATCTGATATTGACTCCAAAGGAGGTGGTAACAGTAGAGGAGAATAGTGAGTCTAGACAGAGCTTCTCACTAACTGCACATTTCAATTATGATAAATGATGCAGTCTCAATTGTACAGCAAGTTCCCCCCAGCAATGCCAGGGATACATGAGCCAGCCTGTCCTTCGTGAATGCACATAGGAAGAACTATTGCTAAAACAGCAAAAGGGCACAAAGTATGAGGAAGTAAAGACACTAAATATTGGTTAACAAATTCAGTTTTCCAATTAATTTGACTTCAGTTCAGTAAACAATAAAAAGGAAACATATTTTAGACTACTAGTCCTTTCTTGGATATCGAAGTTGCCCATCTCTCTCCCTAAAAGAATGGAGTAGTAATTGATAACAATAATTAATTAATTAAAAGAATTAATGCAACAGTAATTGCACAGGGAGACATTCCAAGAAAGATACTCTGGACTTTCTGACACTTCCTACTTCTGTGACTCTGAGCAAGTTCCTTTCTGTAAAATGAGGATATAATAATAATATCTCTCTCATAGGTTGCTGTGTGGATTAAATTAATACATGTAAAGCACTTAGGACAGTGCCTAGCATTTGGCAAATGTTGTCTATTATTGATTTTTGTTTGCTTTTGTTTTTACCATCATCAGTATTATCTAGGTATCCTTCATAACCTCATTTCACAGAATACTTAGCTGTATTTGATTTAAGAATAAGCAATTTATCCAACTAATACTTTGTCATGAAAAGGACTTTCTCAATATTCTACCTTTACTCCTAGAACCTCTCAGAAATGCTTTTGTAAGGGCAGTGTAATAGAATATAAAAGCATAGGTTGAATGTCACATCTGGTATACTACAACAGTATGATCCTGGGCAAATTATTTAAAGTCTCTGGGGCTTACATTTTACATCTGGAAAATTGGCATAATAAATTCTAACTTGAAACTGTGTTGTGATTTTGCTATTTAGATCCCCATTTTCATCACTTCTTTAGATACTAAAGGAGCAAGCATTAAAAAACAATGGAGGGGGTGCACGGGTGGTTCAGTGGTAGAATGCTTGCCTTCCATACAGGAGACCTGTGTTTGATTCTTGGACCATGCACCACGACCACCCCAGAAAGAACGAAAGAAAGAAAGAAGGAAAGAAAGGGAAGGAAGGAAAGGAAGGGAAGGGGAGGAAAGGAAAGGAAAGGACAGGGAAAGAACAAGAAAAGGGGAAGGAAGGAAGGAAGGAAGGGAGGGAGGGAGGGAAGGAGGGTGGGAGGGAAGAAAGAAGGAAGAAAGGAAAGAAGGAAGGGAGGAAGGGAGGAAGGAAGGAAGGAAGGAAGGAAATAAATGGAGTATTTGTTCCTATACCAGATAAGCCCTGGTTCCAATCTCTCCCAGAACATTAATCACTTGCATTCCCCTATCCCATAACGTCAATACCTCTTTTCAACTTGAAGATATTAGAATGGTCATTGCCCAAATATCCCTGAAGACTGAGAGAATGATCAAGTGAGAGGGAGGAGTTGTAACACAGAAGTTAGGATTTAACAAATGGTGATCACTACTGAATCATTATATAGATATTTCTTTTTAGTTTCTAGTATATTAGAACAGCCAGAAGGAAATATCTGAAGCTGTAGAATTGAATCCCATACTATACTTTGAAATTTGCTCTATAACTACTTATTACACAGAGCTTTGAAATTTATCACTTTTATGTATATATGTTATTGTGCCGGTTTGAAAGGATGTATGTACCCTAGAAAAGCCATGTTTTAATCCTAATCCCATTTTGTAAAGGCAGCCATTTCTTCTAATCCCTATTCAATACTGTATGCTTGAAACTGTAATTAGATCATCTCCCCAGAGATGTGATTTAATCAAGAGTGGTTGTTAAGCTGGATTAGGTCACAACATGTCTCCACCCTTTCGGGTGGGTCTTGATTAGTTTCTGAAGTCCTATAAAAGAGGAAACATTTTGGAGAAAGCTCGAGATTCAGAGAGAGCAGAGCAGAAAGACATAGCCATGAGAAGCAGAGTCCACCAGCCAGCAACCTTTGGAGATGAAGAAGGAAATGCCTCCCGGGGAGCTTCATGAAACAGGAAGCCAGGAGAGGAAACTGGCAGATGATGTTGTGTTTACCATGTACTCTTCTGGCCGAGAAAGAAGCCCTGACTGTTCACCACATGCCTTCCACTTGAGAGAGAAACCCTGAACTTCATCGGCCTTCTTGAACCAAGGTATATTTCCCTGGATGCCTTTGACTGGACATTTCTATAGACTTGTTTTAATTGGGACATTTTCTTGGCCTTAGAACTGTAAACTAGCAACTTATTAAATTCCCCTTTTTAAGCAGCCATTCTGTTTTTGGTATATTGCATTCTGGCAGATAGCAAACTAAAACAGTTATATTTCCCAGTAAAAAGTGTTTTAAAAAAGACAATGGAAGAGACTTCCAGGAAGATAGCTGAATAGAGAGCTGCAGGACTTACTACTACTCTTCCAAAAACAGCTAGTGAAAAGGCAGAGACCGTCCAAAACAACTGTTTTGGTTTCCAGAGACCAGGGGAGTACCGTACAGCATCCAGGGAAGAGCAGGACAAAGAGACTGAGAAATTACAGTGAAGAACTATGAGTAACTCAGCCATGACTCCAGGCATCCATTTCCCACCCTTTAGGGAAAGCTTTAGCTTTAGCGAAGCAGCTTTGGGTTGGTCAGACCCTGCCTGGAGGGCTGCAGTGGGCTGGGAGGGCTGTAGAAGACCTCCTCCAACAACAGAGGGGGACATGGCCTAGTACTAATCCAGCTATTGGCTGGCAAATTTAGACTGTTACGTCCCGCAGCGTTAGCCCATCCCAATCAGGTGCTGAAGTGCTGTGGTGGTTTCAAGCCGTTATATATCCCAGAAAAGGCCATGCTCTTTTAAACCTCCTGTGAATGCTGACCTATTGTAGGTGGGACCTTTCGTTTAGGTTATTTCAATTGTGATGTGACCCAGCCCATTCAAGATGGGTCTTAATAGTTTTATTGGAATCTTTTAAGTGAGATAAAATTAAGAGAAGCTCACAGAGAAAAAGCCCCCAAAGGAGCTGAGAGAGGAAAACACTGAAGCCAGAAGCTGAAAACAACAAAAACTGGGAAAGAAGGACAAGCAGATGCCAACCATGTGCCTTCCCATGTGACAGAGATGTCTCACAAGCCGATGGCCTTTCTTCAGAGAAGGTATTGTCCTGTTGATGCCTTAATTTGGACATTTCCTCAGCCTTAGAACTGTAAATTTGCAAGCTAATAAATCCCCATTGTAATAGCCTGTCCATTTCTAGAATACTGCATTCTGGCAGCTTTAGCAAACAGAACACACACCATTTTTGCCACTGAATCAGAGGTGAAGCCAGCAGAGGGCTAAAAATTCCTAAAATCTTAGGCCTGAGGGGAATAGGTTCCTGGAGAATGCCATATGCCTTGGGGGCCTGACAAAAAGACTTTATTATTTTTTTCCTGACCCTCTACCCAGGGCCCTTTGAAACTGGTCTGTGTCACCTGCCTAGCTGTTTTGGCTTGGAAATGCAGACAAACAAAAGTGTCAAAGAAAAGCCTTTCCAAAAATCCAATCAACAACAAAAAAACTAAGCAAGAGAGAAACTGACCTTCTGAATAATCTCATCAAGATAATCGGATGCTCAGATGTAAGCAAAAAATTTCAAGCCTTAAAGTTTCATCTAACCTGAGCGTCACTGTCCTTTAATGCATGACATTAACTTATTAGCATATATCATGATTATCAATATATTTAGACCTCCTGTCATCTGGTTTTGGGTTTTCATTTGCCTTGTTTTCCTGCTTTTGATAGCTAGACAAGTTATCTTTGTTCTATTTTTTTCCTTCATGTTTGGAAGTTTTATGCCATATTTCTATTTTAGTGCTGTCTTTACTTTAAAAAAACATTTTTATTGAGATATTTTCACACACCATACAGTCCATTCAAAGTACATAATCAATGGCTCACAGTTTCATCACATGGTTGTATATTCATCCCCATGATCGTTTTTAGAACAGTATCTTATATAATAAGATAATTATGTGTTCTATTGCCTGATATATCTCAATATTTTGAAATCGAGGGACAAAACAATGCACATCAGATAATAACTGGTATTCTACATTCTTTAATTGTGTTTTTCTCTTTTAATTTGGCACATGTACTGTGTGACATGTAGAATGAAAAGATTATAACAGAGCTTCTCCACAGTGGGCTAAGTTGTTTATTCTTTTAAGAAAGTTAGTGGAATTTTTAAAGGCAATTTGTATTACTATCTGATCATGTGTTATTTTGTGGTAGTGGTATTTGGGGTGGTGGTTGGTGGTTGGCAACCTCTCTAGGCAGGGGAGACAGAACTAAAGTGACTTTTTAAAAAAGAATCATTATGGTAAACTAAATTATAAATAGGCAATAGTACATGAAATTCTAAAGGAAAAGTTTCCACTATTCAAGAGAGTAGAAGGTAGTGCTATGTGGTATCTGAATCTCTCTAGGCCAGAGATTAGGGGATGTGTTTTTTAGTTTTACTTGTCTGTCTTCACGTCTGAGTTCCAGTCAACATACAAATAGTCTGGCTACACACTAGAGTTGAGAAAATTGTGCAAAATTGTGAGAAAACGTTTTCCATGTGAATCCCACACTACCAGAGGAGAGGCTTCAGGGCCTCCTAGATGCAATCAGCCACATCCTGATGGCAGAACAACGCAAATTGTCCAACATTCTCTGGCCAGCTCTAGCTTCAGACTCTCCAAGCAACTTCCTGACCTGAATTGGCTTCCCATGTAAATTTCACCACAGGGCAGAATAGACCGGAGTGACATTAGTCTCTTTAGAATTGAAATTACTATCTATTGTATCTGAGAAACAAATCTGTGCCTGGTATGTTGACAGAATCCAATGTCTGAGTCTTTAAAACTCAAGTCCCAAATGTGGGGTGAGATGCTGCCTCTGCGACCCCTTGACAATCAGCTGTTTCTCTGTCATCACCCCTTCATTCTGTACAATTCATCTGGCTAATCTGTGTTGCATTGTTATTTTGCTGGTTCTGTGTGAGTTCGTATTTTGCAGGACGGAGATTACTTTTAACCTCATTTTCTCTATGTTGGCGTCTCCTGTAGCAAGACTTTTGGGTAAGTTAAGAAGTAGGATTTACTTTGAGAATGAGAGAAAGTTACGTATCAAATCTAAAGCAAAACAGAGTTCACTTACAGTATATAATGTTCACCTGAATTCTATAGTTCAAGTGTGTCCGACAATACAAATTTCTAACCCTCAAAAAAAAAAATACAAGCCATATTAATAGACAGGATTATATGGCCCAGTCAGAGGAATAAATTAAAAAGTTGGAGGAGATACAGAATTTGGAACTACTAATCAAAGATGCTCAAACAAATCTAAATCAATTCAAGGAGTTAAAGAAAATATACATAAAGAGATAAAGGATATTAAGACACTGGGTGCTCATAAAGAAGAATTTGAAAGCATGCAAAGAAAAATAACAGAACTTATGGGAATGAAAGGCACAACAGATGAGATTAAACATACACTAGATATGAACTGGCAGAAAAAAAGATCAGTGAGCTAAAAGACAAGAAATCCAAAATCGAACAGACAAAAGAACAGATAAAAGAATGGAAAAAGTTAATCAGGGTTTCAAGGAATGGAACGACAACATGAAGTGCCAAAACATACATGTCATGGGTGTTCTAGAAAGAGAAGAGAAGGAAAGGGGGACAGAAAGAATATTTGAGGAAATATGGATTAAAATTTCCCAACTCTTTTGAAAGACATAAATATACTTGTCCAAAAAGTATAACATACTCAAAATCAGAATAAATATGAATAGACCTACTCCAAGACATATACTAATCAGACTCTTAACTGCCAAAGATAGAGAATTCTGAAAACAGCAAGAGAAAAGCAATTCATCATATCCAAAGATACCCAATAAGACTAAGTGCTATTTCACATAAGAAATCATGGAAGCAGAAGGACTGTGGTATGATGTATCTAAAATATTGAAAGAGAAAAACTTCCAGCCAAGAATTAATTATCCAGCAAAACTGACCTTCAAAAACAAGGAATAGTTTAAAACATTCACAGATAAATAGAAGATGAGAGAGTTTGTTAACAAGAGACCTACCCTACAAGAACAGTAAAGGGGATTCTGAAGGCTGAAAAGAAAAAGACAGAGGACAGAAGCTTGGAGGAGACTGTAAAAATGAAGATTATCAGTTTGATAAATAAAAGAGTAGGAAGATAGAGAGAGAGATGAAAATAAAAGATGACACATAAAAGCAAAAGGAAAAAATGCTTGAAGTACTGCCTTTACAGCAATAATATTGAATGTTAATGGAATAAACTCCCCAATGAAAAGATTCAACAAGGTAAAATGGATTTAAAAAAAAATGATCCATCTAAAGAGTCTACAAGAGACTCACCTTACACTCAAGAATACAGATAAGTTGAAAGTGAAACTCTGGAAAAACGTATGCCATGCAAACAGTAACCAAAAACAGCCAGGGTAGCTATACCAATACTGGTCAAAATCAACTTTACATGCAAAAATAATGAGACAAAGAAGGACATTATATGTTAATAAAAGAGAATCCACAAAGAAGAAATCACAATCATAAATGTACATGCACCTAACCGAGGTGCCCAAAATATACGAGGCAAACACTAACAAAACTCAAGGGAGAAATAGACCTTTTACGGTATCAGTTGAAAACTTCAATTACACCTCTCTCATCAATAGATAGGACATCTAGACAGACGATAAATAAGGAAACAGAGACCCTGAATAATATAATGAACTAGACCTAACAGACATATACAGAATATTATACTCCAAAACAGCAGGATATAGATTCTTCTCAAGTGCTCATGGATCATTCTCCAGGATAGACTACATATTGGGCCACAAAATAGGTCTCAATAAATTTTGAAATACTGAAATTAAACAAAGCACTTTCTCTGATCATAATAGAATGGAGTAGGAAATCAACAACAGGAGGAGAACTAGAAAATTCACAAAGATATGCAGGTTAAACAACACACTCTTAAATGATCAGTGGGTCAAAGAAACTGCAAGATAAATCAGTAAATATCTTGAGACAAATGAAAATGAGAACACAACATATCAAAATTGATGGGATGCAGTGAAGGTAGGTTTTTTTGGGTGGGGGGGCTTTAAAAAAAGGGGAATTTGGGCGGGCCACGGTGGCTCAGCAGGCAGGAATGCTTGCCTGCGATGCCAGAGGACCCGGGTTTGATTCCCGGTGCCTGCCCATGTAAAAAAAGGGGGAATTTAATAAGTTGCTAGTTTACAATTCTAAGGCCGAGAAAATGTCCCAGTTTAAGCAAATCTATAAAAACATTCAATCTAAGGTATCCAGGGAAAGATACCTTGATAAAAGTAGGCCAATGAAGTTCAGGGTTTCTTTCTCAAGTGGAAAGGCACATGGTGGACATGGTCAGCATTTCTCTCTCATCTGGAAAGGCATATGGGTGAACATGGTGTCATCGGCTAGCTTCCTCTCCAGGCCTCTTGCTTCATAAAGCTCCCCCAGGGGCATTCTTCATCTCCAAAGGTTGCTGGCTGGTGGACTCTACTTCGTGGCTTTCATCATTCTGTTGTCCTTCTCTGCTCTCTCAGAATCTCCAAAGGTCTCTGGTTGGTGGACTCTGGTTTTCTTGGCCTCATGGCTCTGCTCGGCTGTGCTGTGGTGTTCTGAAGCTTTCTCCAAAATACTAGTGAAGGCAGTTTTGAGAGGGATATTTATAACCCTAAATGCCTACATTAAAAAGGAAGGAAGACCTAAAATTAAAGACTTGATGGCACACCTGGAGGAACTACAAAAAGAACAACAAACTAATCCCAAAGCAATCAAAAGGAAATAAATAACAAAGACTAGAGCAGAAATAAATGAAATTAGAACAAAAAACAAACAATAGAATCAACAAAATCAAAAGTGAGTTATTTGAGAAGATCAACAAAATTGGCAAACCCATGGCTAGGCTGACAAAGACAAAAAAAGAGAAGATGCAAATAAAATCAGAAATGAGAGGGGCACATTACTACTAACTCTACAGAAATAAAAAGCTCATTAAGAGGATACTATGAACACCTGTATGCCATCAAATTAGATAAGTTAGATGAAATGGACAAGTTCCTAGAAACAAATGAACAATCGACATTGACTAGAAGAAACAGGAGACTTTGACAAGCCAATAACTAGAAAAGAGGTTGAATCAGTCATCAAAAACCTACCAACAAAGAAAAGCCCAGGACTAGATGGCCTCACAGGTGAATTCTAACAATCTTTCCAAGAAAAACTAACACCACTTCTGCTCAAACTCTTCCAAAAATTTTCAGAAGTGGGAACGCTATTTAACTCATTCTATGACACTGACATTACCCTAATACTAAAGCCAGATAAACATACTACAAGAAAAGAAAATTACAGGCCAATCTCTCTATTAATATAGCTGCAAAAATCCTCAACAAATACTTCCAAATTGAATCCATCAGCACATTAAAAGAATTATACACCATGATCAAGTGGGCTTTATTCCAGGTATGCAAGTGTGGTTTAAGACAAGAATATCAATTACTGTAACACCACACTGTAACAAATAGAAGGAGAAAACCACATGATATTGATTGATGCAGAAGAGTCATTTGACAAAATCTAGCATCCTTTCTTGGCAAAACACTTCAAAAGACAGAAATAGAAGGAAACTTCCTCAACACCGTAAGAGGAATATATGGAAAACTCATAGCTAGCATCATACTCAATGATGAAAGACTGAAAACTTTCCCTCTAAGATCAGGAACAAGTCAAGGATACCTCTGTTATTCAACATTGTGCTGAAGTTTAGGGTTGTGTATGTCAATAGAAGGAAAGCTAGAGGATGAAACATGGAACTGTATAACATAGTGAACCCTGTTGTGGACAATGAAGGTGGTTAATAGTGTAAATACATGAATGTTCTTCCACAAACCAGAACAAATGTATGTCAATTTTCAAGGAGTTAATGAGAGGGTGATAGGTGGAAAAAATATACCTGACGCAAATTATGGACTATGGTTAGCATTAATATTTTAATATTCTTCCATCAGTTTTAACACAGGAACCACACCAATGCTAAGTTTAAGGGATGTGCTGGTTTGAAAGGATTTATGTACCCTAGAAAAGCCATGCTTTAATCCTAATTCCATTTTGTCCGTTTCTTCTAATCCCTATTCAGTACTGTATGCTGGAAACTTTAATTAGATTATCTCCACGGAGATGTGACTCAATCAAGTGTGGGTATTAAACTTGATTAGATGGAGATGTATCCCCGCCCATTCTAGTGAGTCTTGATTAGTTTACTGGGATCCTGTAAAAGAGGAGACATTTTTGGAGAGAATGCCACACAAGGATGACAACAGCCACGAGGAAGCTTCAGAATGCTGCAGAACCACGAAACAGAGAGTCCACCAGCCACTGACTGGTGTTTGCCATGTGCCCTTCCACTTATGAGAGAAACCCTGAACTTCATTGGCCTTCTTGAATCAAGGTATCTTTCCTTGGATGCCTTAGATTGGACATTTCTATAGACTTTCTTTAATTGGGACATTTCCACGACCTAAAAACTGTTAATTTACAATTTATTAAATTCACCTTTTTAAAAGCCTTTCCGTTTCTGCTATATTGCATTCCAGCAGTTAGCAAACTAGAATAAGTGATGTGGGTTTTTTATTTTTGGAACAATGAAAATATTCTAAAACTGACTGTGGTGATGAAAGCAAAACTGATTTACTGAGAGACACTGATTGTACATACTGGATGGGTGGTATGGTATGCAGATAAAAGTGCTAAAAAAAAAATCTAGTTCATGGGCTGAAGTGAGGACTAATTAAAATAACATATGGAATGTTCCTATCTGAGTGTCCAGCACATATTAAGTGTTAATTGGAGATAATACTGGGTAACTGTTATTATTCGAGCTGTTAGATTGAATGCTACTAAAGTTACAGTACTGCCTCTGCTCACTAGTCATTTGCTAAATGAATAAACTGTTTACAGCTCACTTACATGAATGATGATCTTCTAAAGCTTTGTAGTTTATGGTACTTAAGATGCTCCACTTAAAAAAAAATGGTACAGTCTTTCTTTAAAAATTTCAGCAGACAGAGGCTATCTTGGAGGTTATTCTTATGCATTAAGTAGATATCACCTTGTTATTCAAGATGTAATGGAGAGGCTGGAGGGAACTGCCTGAAAATGTAGAGCTGTGTTCCAGTAGCCATGTTTCTTGAAGATGATTGTATAATGATATAGCTTTCACAGTGTGACTGTGTGATTGTGAAAACCTTGTGTCTGATGCTCCTTTTATCTACCTTGTCAACAGATGAGTAGAACATATGGACTAAAATTAAATAATAAGGGGAACAAATGTTAAAATAAATTTAGTTTGAAATGCTAGTGATCAATGAAAGGGAGGGGTAGGAGGTATGGTATGTATAATTTTTTTCTGTTTTCATTTTATTTCTTTTTATGTTATCTTTTATTTCTTTTTCTGAATTGATGCAAACATTCTAAGAAATGATCATGATGATGAATATGCAACTATGTGATGATATTGTGAATTACTGATTATATATGTAGAATGGAATGATTATATATTAAGAATGTTAAAAAAAATTTCAGCAGAATATTAAAATCTTTTGGTTTAGTTTTTACACTGGACTTCAACATAGACTTATTCTCTAGACCATTACTTATAATTATTTAGTTTACTTCCATAAACATTCACCCATAGAAGTAGTGGAGGAAAAAAGACAGAAACTGAGCTCTGTTATGATTGCAAACCAGTGACTGAGAAAGGAACTTTAATTTTACAATCCTATACACAAAGCTATGAATGTTGAATATTTTTAATGTGTGCATGTGAAATAAATTTAGAAAGGTCTAATTGATCTAAGTCAAAACTATTTCTTTATACATGACAGACACTCAAATATTGTGTTGAATTCTATCCAGCAATCATTAACTGTTTATTGAATTAAATTCAACACATATTTGTTGACTTTCTACTATATACAAGGCAGTATACTAGGATTACAAGGGACAGAAAGATGAATATGGCAGTCTTTATCCTCAGGGAGTTTATAATCCAGGAGATCTCATAAGTATTAACTGAATTGAAAATACAGCATATTGTAACTATCTAGTGATTAAAATACAAGATTTCGATTTCTTGTATTAATAAAACTATTGAGTTCATCTACAGATTTTTACCTGTTTGTTTGCAAACACAACCAGAGGAAGGATTGGGTTTGCTCCGATTAGTTGATGAAGGTGTTTTTTTGCTTCAGGTAATCGGTTGTGATCTGCTGAATCCACCACAAAGATCAGCAGTAACCCCTTGGATAGGTACATTTCCCAATAGGAGCGGAAAGGTTCACTGCCACCAACTACAGAGAACAGTAGAAGAAGAATACACAATTTAAAAAATCACAGACATGTCTAGCACAGAGGTAGGAAGGGCACATCTAGATAGTTGCTGAACACCTGACAGAAATTCTGAAAAATACGGCTGTGTTCTACAAATTATGAGTAGAACCAGAGGGATCTCACTGAGGAACCAGTCAGTGGGAATATTTTCTCTTCACCAGTAGGTTATTCATTCTGAAATCACAAAGGATCAACCATAAAGAAACTACTCCAATGGATAATTCTTTTTTTTTTTTTTTGCATGGGCAGGCACCGGGAATCGAACCCGGGTCTCCACCATGGCAGGTGAGAACTCTGCCACTGAGCCACTGTGGCCCACCCCAATGGATGATTCTTGATCCTGTCACCTGTCAGCCAATGCAAATTTATCAGTTAAGAGATTGCAAAAAATCGTAGTAGACTTCTAAAATAATTTGAGGGGGTGGCTTAAAACACACATTGCATTAACATATTTTAGTCTTACTAGCCCAATTTTTTCTGACTTTCAAAATTCCCAGGACTAATCTCTCTCCTCTGAGAAAAATGGCTTTGAATTAAAACATACTGATTCTTCCCAAAAGAAACACTTTGATTAATACTAATACTATATATACACCATAGATTTAGTTCTTGTTCTCTTAGGACAGGGTTGGTCAACAATGGTGCATGGGAGAAATCTAGCCCACCACCTGTTTTTGTAGAGCCTAAGTGCATGTTTTTAATTATTCAGGTGAAAACAAAAGAATATTTCATTACACATGAAAATTATATCAAATTCAGATTTCAGTATCCACAAATATTTTATTGGAACACAGCCATGGCCATGTGTTTATATAATTATCTATGGCTGCTTTTGCACTACAATAGTAGAGTTGAGTAGTTGGAACTGAAACAGTGTGGCTTGTAAGTCAGGCCCTTACAGGAAAAGTTTATGGACCCCTGCTCTAGGAACTTAAAAACATTTTAAGTACTAATGAAAAAAAAGCCTTTGCTTGATTTTCCTTTGTGTAGAGCTGGGCTAGTCATTCTTTGAATTATTTCATTTTTCATGTTATAAAAGAATATTGTTTAATCTTGTAAGTATTCAGATGACTTTGATACACTTAGTTTAAATGTCAATGGACAGTTGGATTGTTCCCCCTGCCCACCCTACCCGCCTTTTTTTTTGCTACTACAAACAATGCTGCTCTAAACATTTTTGTATGTCTTCTGGTACATATGTGCGAGAGTTTCTTGCTTTTACCCAAGAGTAGAACTGCTCAGTTGTAGAGACTGAAAATGTTCTACTTTACAGTGTTTTGTCAATGCCAAATTGTTTTCTATAGGCACTGATACCAATTCACACTCCCATCACTAAGATTTCTTTAGATTCACATCATCTTCAAAATTTGTATTACTGGATATCTTTTTTTTTTTTGTCTCTCTACTATATGTAAAAAGATATCTCATTATGGTCTTAATTTGAATTTTTCTGCTTATAGATGGGTTGAGCATTTTTTCATAGTTTTATTTCTAATTTGTTTCCTTTTATGTGAAATGTCCATGTCTTTTATCCAAGTTTTTATTAAGTGGTCTCTTATTTATGTATTTGTAGGAGTGCTTTATATACTGTAGATACTATTCATTTATATGTGTCACGTATATCTTCTTCCACTTTGTAGATTCTTTTAATTTTTAAAAAATATTAAAAAAATTTTTTATTAATAAAACCAATCAACATACAATATGAACATTTTTTTTCATCACATACTTGTAGATTCTTTTTCAATTTTTTTTTTTTCAGCATGGGCAGGCACCAGGAATTGAACCTGGGTCTCTGGCATGGCAGGTGAGAATTCTGCCACTGCGCACCATCGCACCGCTCTGTGGCTTCATTTGATAAACATAAGCTCTAAATTTTAATACAGAATTGATTAATCATTTTTTATGGTTAATCCTTGATTAATTTTGTTTTTTAAAAAACCTTCTGTATCTTGAAGTCACAAAGATATTCTATATTTTTTTCAAAGAACTCGGGAGGCAGAAAAACAACTTCATTATTTTACCATATTGTCCCCACACCATTTAATGAATATTCTCTACTTTTCACAGTGGACTTTCTAGTCTGTTTGTTTATTTAGGAGTCTTTTGTTCATATCTGTGATTCCATCTTTAGTTACTTCCCTTTTTTTTAGCTTAGAAATCTTTTATTATTAGGGCATTACACTTTTCTCAAACAAGTATAATTTACAGGAATAACACAAGGCAACTTTTTACCAAATATAAAAAATTTAGCAATGTTATTGAGCAGAAATGTTTTTGCAGTTGCAAAAACCATCTTTGGTTACAAAAAACAATCAGAAACCTTACTGGATTTAATGTGCTTTTACAAATGTCCTAAAAAGTCTTAAGCCACACAATAGTCTAAGTAGAAAAACACTAATTTTAAAAATAGTTGGATATACTATTTCTGTGGTTTATGTACATACAGTAAATGGTCTCTTTTTTATAGGAAACCTGATCAGATATATATTACTTGTACATAAAGCACTATAAAATAAAGGCAAGAGCTATTCACTTTTAGTAAGTATTAAAGATATTATTAGTAGTTGATAATTAAAGTGGTTACTTTAATAAGTATTAAAGATATTATTAGTGGTTGCTAATTATCTGCTACAAAATATAAAACCAAACACATTTACTAGATTGTTTTTCAATTGCAGCTGCCCACTGGCACCCCAAATAAGGGTTTCTCATAGACAAAAGCTATAGTGAAATTCACTTAGTGATTAGTTTAGGTCAATCCATTCTTTTTTTAAATTCTTTTTTCTTCCCCATCACTCCCCACACCTGCAGTGACACTGTATTATTAAAAATATTAAGTACCTGGGGATTAATACTTCAAATCAAAACATCATTTGAGCAATTTCAAATGATGCACAGCTCTTCATGTAAAAAAAGATGTTTTGTGGTCACAATTACTTCAAAATTAATTATATTTAAAAGCCTGACATATCATGCATTACAATTACAGAACCATGATTTTGACACATGCAAAACTGACAGAGGTGTTCCAGTCATCATTGGTCTTTCTTGAGTCAAGGTATCTTTCTCTGGATGCCTTAGTTTGGACATTTTTATGGCCTTAGAACTGTAAATTTGGAACTTCATAAACTGCCTTTATAAAAGCCCACCCAAAAATTAGATGGTCATTTCAAATAATACAAATTTTGGAATGTCTCTTTTATTTAGAAGTCCTGCATCTCTTTGTTTTCATCAAGTTACACCTTTTCTCCAGCTTATTACAAAAAAAGTCTACCTAAAATACAGTTTTTTTTTTTATTAGGTTATACCAAGGAATCTTTTTTATTTTGAAGAACAGTAGGGAATCCTGGATTTCATGCATGATAGTTCTGTAAATCCACAACTTCTCTAAAATAAACAAACAAAAAAGAAAGTCCCACTTTAACATGAGTGAATATCACCAGTAAAATGGTGGGAAAAGAAATCAGATACAGAAATGCTCACAAGTCAGGAGTCAATTTTTTTGAAGTTCAGCAACAGGCAAACTAATCAATGATGACAAGACAAAATAGCTATTCCTTTTTGGGAGATAAAGATGACTGATGAGAACACACATTTAAAAAAATTATTGCGGTAGCATATATACAACATAACATTTCCTATTTTAAATGCTTTCAAGTACATGTCACCAGTTCAGTGGTGTTAATTACTTTCACAGTGTTGTGTTACCAGAAAACAAAAACTAAATTTGTAGGGTCTGTTCTGCTCAACTGAGGTTACCATTACGTGACTTTGGTAATAAATTGTATAGTTTGTTATGCTGAACTGAGGTGGCCATTATGTGACCTTGGTAATAAATTGTTGAAATGTGCACTTTAGCTGGGAGGACTGGCTATCCTCCCAGAAAGAGATGCACTTTGATAAAAAGAGTTATCTAGGTCCCAGGAAACTCCTCTTGGTCCCTAGCCAGTTCCCAGAGGGCCACCTAGGCCTGGTCATGCAAGCTACTAGAATCCAGCCACTACTGAATAAAGATACCATATAAACCCCATGCAAGCAGTTAGAGAGAGAGAGAGAGAGAGAGAGAGAGAGAAAATCTTATCTGGGAAGAAGATGCTCTACTATGGATTTTTACCAGTCAGACCCTGAATGCTGTCTCCAAGATTCCCCAGCACTCCTCGTTAGGTATTGGCGCTGTCCCATCTGGTGATGTGATTATGTCTCATTTCTAATAATCTTCTAATTGCTTTCCTAATAAATTCTGTTTTTACAGGACTGAAGTCTGTGTTGTCCATGGATCTGAGTCTATAAATTAAGTGGCCACAATATCACATTGCCTTTTGTGCAACATACCATCCTTGCCATCTGTTACCAGAACTTTTTCATCACCCCAAACAGAAGCTCTGTACCATTAAGACTTTTTCTCTCCCAAGCCATACCCAGAGCCTAGCAACTAGCTTTATGTTTTTATCTGGACCCTACAAACTGGCAGCAAAAGTTGGACCACAGTGATGCCTATCAGTGAGTGTTGGGAGGAGGTGAATAAGGTTTAGAGTCTCCCCCCACCATTAAAATTTCCTAAATAATTCAATAAAATTTAGTAGAATTTTCCTATCCAAATTTGCTGCTAAGAGTCGAAGTTAGTTCTAGGAGATGGAGAGAAGGGATGGCAGGGCAGAGACCATTTCTCTATCCTTAAGGAGCCTCACTCAAGGATTTGCTGAAATTCACAGATGGGTTGATATCTGGGGATTTTCCAAGCAGGTGATACACTTCTTTCTGGCTAGTAAACAGTTGGCCTGGAATCCCTAGCTCCAGCAGGCACAGAAAACTGCCCACCAGACAGGGGTGCTAAGCCAGGTAGGTAGGTGTATTTTCATTTTAATTAGTAGCCATGTCAAACTTTATTTTCTTCCATCATCTTTTCTTTTTCCTTTGGATTTATTTGCTGCTTCCCCACCCTAATTTTTAGAGATACATGCATACATCATTGATTATCAGCATTTATTTTTTTCTAATATATGCAATTATGATTGAAAAATTCTCTCTAAACCTGGCTCTTGTATGTTTTAGTTTGCCAGGATTGCTATGACAAATACTGTAGGGTGGTTGGCTTAAACAAAAGGAATTTATTGTCTTGCAGTTCTGGAGGCTAAAATCTGAAATCAAGGTACTGGCAGGACCATGCTTCCTCAGAAGTCTTGTTTTCGGATGGTAGCTTGCATACTCTGTCACATGGTGTCTGTCTTCTTTGGTCCTCCCTGTGGCTTCTACTTTCATACCCAAATTTCCTTTGCTTATAAGGGTTAAGGCCACCCTGATTTAATCTGGCCTCATCTTAATAGCATCTTTGAAGATCTTTATTCACAGATGACTTGAAAAGGTCTTATAGGGGACATGATTCAGTTTCCAGCAGGCTGTATACCATGGGGCAAGTGATTTTTCATTAAAAAATTATATTTTAGTGGCTATGTCCTAGCTTGAGTATCTTGAAAGCAGAACCAAAAGATGAACTTTCTTTTGAGGATAAGTTAAGATTTACAGAAAAGTTGCAATGGAGAGAACTTAAAATGTGGTTTAAGTTCCTTAAAGAGATGAAGAGACAAAAGAATTAGAATCTAAGCTTAGGAGTAGAATTTGGGATTCCAAAATGGGAGGGAGGCAGTATATGCTAGGGTCTTGGCAGCAGCCAAACTGGACTATTTTGTGGCCAACACAGTGGTCTGTGGGGACTTTCCCTCTATGAAAAGGAAAAAGACAAGCATTCCTATTGTTACCACTGTTATTCAACATTGTATTGTACTAGCCAGAGTAATTAGACAAGAAAAAGAAGTCAAAAGCATTCAAATTGGAAAGGAAGAAATAAATAAAAGTTTCCGTTTTCACAGATGACATGATCCTATATACAGAAAATCCTGAAAAATCCAAAGCAGAGCTACTAGAGCTAATAAATTCAGCAAAGAGGCAGGGTACAAAGAGCAACAAGAAAAAATCAGTAGTGTTTTATACACTAGTAATGGAAAATCTGAAGAGGAAATAAGGAAAAAAATTCCATTTACAATAGCAACTTAAATAATTAAATATCTAGAAATAAATTTAACCAATGATGTACAGGACTTAGATATGGAAAATCATAAAACATTGCTAAAAGAAATGAAAGAAAACCTGAATAAATGGAAGGACATTCTGTGCTCATGGATTGGAAGACTAAATGTTGTTAAGATTTCGATTATACCCAAAGCTATTTACAGATTCAATACAATCCTAATGAAAATTACAAATCTTTGCAAATTTGATAAAGCAAATTATCAAATTTATAAAGAAAATTAAGGGGCCTTGAATAGCCAAAAACAGCTTGAAGAAGAAGAATGAAGTAAAGGACTCTCACTTCTTGATTTAAAAAATCTATTTAAAACTTAGATTTTATTTATTATCTAAAATTTATTACAAAGCGACAGTAATCAAAACAGAATGACAGTCATATAGACCAATGGAACTGAAATGACAATTCAGAAATAAACTTTTACATCTATGGCTGTTCTAGTTTGCTAGCTGCTGGAATGCAATATACCAGAAACAGAATGGCTTTCAAAAAAGGGGAACTTGCTAAGTTACAAATTTACAGTTCTAAGGCTGAGAAAATGTCCCAATTAAAACAAATCTATAGAAATGTCCAATCTAAGGTATCCAGGGAAAGATACCTTGGTTCAAGAAGGCCAATGATATTCAGCATTTCTCTCTCAGCTGGAAGGGGGCAAGGCGAACATGGCGGCATCTGCTGGAATTCTCTCCAGGCCTCCTGTTCGTGTTTGTATGTTGTTTTGTCAATAAAAATTAAAAAAAAAAATTTCATTGGGAAAAAAAGAGGTAATTGCAGTAAACTAAGCAAGAGATGATGGAGGCTCTGACTTGGATGGGGGCTGTGGAAAAGGAGCATAAATGGCAGACTGGAGATATGTTTTGGAGGTAGAATTCAGTGTTTTACCTGTGAATTAGAGGTGGGGGATCTGAAGGAGGAATCAAGGGAGACCCCCAGGTTTCTGGCTTGAGCAACTGGATGGGTGAGGAGCTATTTACTGACTAATAGATCACAAGGAAAGGAAGAGATATTGGGACAAATCAAGGGCATAAAATCAAGAGTATGTAAATTCGGTAGTGTTTAGCATATAGATTGGTATTCAAAACCAGGAGAATGGATGAAATTATACAAGGGAAGAGTGTAAAGTGAAGACAAGAAGACCTGACCCAGCTCTGGGGAACTGAAATATTTAGAGAGGTAGCGATTCCAGAATTTCTAGAGTATGGGCTTCTGGGCTGCCGTATGGGGTCTTGTCTATTATTGAATGTGCAGAGGAGAAAGCAGACTGTATATATTTAGATTCTGTGTTTACTTGAAGTAATGTGAGGAGATCGATGACAAGAGATCATACAAGGGGGTGCTACAGCCTCCCTCCAAACTTCCCTTTATTACCACCATCGCTAAACAAAGAAAATAAAAAGGGCAGAGAGTGATTTTTCCCACACTGTGCCTTATAATAAATTACACAGTCATTCTAAAGTTTTAAAAAACCTGATCAGTTTTTTTTTAAGTTTTTTACAGGGACCCAATGTTGATAGCATCACGTCTGAGTTGAGAGACAACGAAATGTGGCTATCCTGAAGTTGTAATGAGGAAGATAGGCTTACTTTCCAGGAACTCCATCTGGCTGCCTTCAGTGTTGATGCATACTGCATTGAAACCCTGGGTGGGTGCCACACTGTGCTGGACTCTATTTGAAGCTAGAGAGTGAAGGACACTTGTTTTTCCTGCTCCATCCAGACCCAGTACTAGGATCTGATTATTTTTCTCCTGTGAAACAAAAGATAAATCAATAATCATGCTATCAGTGGATTCCTGAAGAATAGGTCCTCCTCTTCCTTCTTCTTTTGGTTTCCCAGGGCATCTGTGATAGGAGCCGAATAATATTCACATAATCATAAGCCAGAACAAAAGTTCACAAACATTTTATAGGACTAGAACATACTGTATCAATCCATTTATATTTCATAACTAACCACTAATTATGTGATATTAATCTCACATCTCCCCTCCCTCCTCCAACTCCTGGTCCGTTTAATACTCTATATCAGGGTTTATGGGAGGTGCCATAGAGCACAGGGGCAATTTCCAGACTTCACTTTGTTTCTTGAATTTATAAGTGCATTAGAGATTATACCAGAATTCAGTTTGTTGTTTGGGGACTTGAGACCTCCACTGTCTATGTATTGACTGTGTCACTTAGCATGTAAGCATCTAATGTCTCATATTATTAATGTCTTGCCAATTAGATAACTAGATTGTAAGACCCTAAGGCAAAATTCCCTTCTTCTACTTTTTAATGTATTATAATTAAATGAGAAGGCTGAGATTACAGGAATTATTAAACTAGTTCTGATCACAAATGAACATTTAATTTAAAATCTGATGAACTAGAAGTAAATCTTAGAAAGATACATTCCATCAACATGTCAGCTTTAGAAATTTTTATGGCTAACCTCAATTGAGGGACAAGAAAGGTCAAGACAGATAGGAGGTTCAGAGAATTCAGAAAGATGGTTTCTAGGATATAAAATTTAAACAGGAATAAATGAGTAACAATACAGCCAGACTGCTCATAGGAAATCAATTCTATTTTCCAAACTGTTCACTGGAGGAGTTTCTCATACACATAAAACACTAGTAACTGTCTTATTTAATAGCACTGGTTTAGTAACAACAATAATCTTACAAATTTCTGCATGTTCTGCTTGAACACTGAATGTCGTTGTTAGACTAAGAATGGATTTCTGGGGTGAAAATGACCTAAACAGCATGAGAATGTCTGCCCCACCTCCCTTTTAAACAAATTATCTGTGGGAAAGAAAGATGTTTTAGGGACTGGTCTAATAGAGACTTGTAGGGAGAGCATGTATATGATCGCTGTCTAGTGAATGACAAAAGTTGAATAAGTATATATTTGTTTATGGAATGAATTCTTAAAGGTTCTTAAAGCCAGTGGTATTTCCCCAGAGGTTTCCTACCTCCATACCCTCCTATCTGCCATCTATTTTATGCCATTCTGAAAGTGTTCTATGGTAAGGAGGAGGGATTCAGTGCACAAAGGAGACTTCCATTGAATGGTTTAAAATTGCATGTTTTGATTTGATCAGTGACTGGAAAAGTATTTGCAAGCCCTCTTCGGGGAATGGTGAAAGCAGGGAGAAATTCAACTTCCCCAAGTTGAATTCTTGATATTCTCACAAGCAGTGTAGACAACCAAAGCTATAGGCTGAGCCCCCAGTCTTGGGGTTTGTTCATATGAAACTTAACCCCACAAAGGATAGGTCAAGTCTACTTAAAATTTAGGCCTAAGAGTCACCCCCAAGAGAGCCTCTTTTGTTGCTCAGATGTGGCCT
>PVIY010040836.1:0-22068 GCA_004026745.1 Myrmecophaga tridactyla | reverse complement strand
AGAGAGAGAGAGAGAGAGAGAGAGAGAGGATGCAAACAAATAATATCAGAAATGCAAGAGGGGACATAACCACTGACCCCGCAGAAATAAAGGAGGTAACGAAAGTATACCAGCAGCAATTATATGCTGTTTTAGTTTGCTAGCTGCCGGAATGCAATACACCAGAGACAGATTGGCTTTTAATAAAAGGGGATTTATTTTGTTAGTTCTTCAGAGGAAAGGCAGCTAACTTTCCACTGATGCTCTTTCTTATGTGGAAGGCACAGGATGTTCTCTGTTGGTCTTCTCTCCAGGCCCTTGGGTTCCAACAACTCTCCCCGGGGTGACTTCTTTCTCCATCTCCAAAGGCCTGGGCTGAGCTGTAAGCGCTGAGATGAGGAATGCCGAGTTGCTTAGGCTGTGCTACATTGCGTTCTCTCATTTAAGCACCAGCCAATTAAGTCAAATGTCACTCATTGCAGCAGACATGCCTCCTAGCCGACTGCAGATGTAATTAGCAACAGATGAGGTTCACTTACCATTGGCTTATGTCTGCAGAAACAAGACTAGGTATGCTCACCTGGCCAAGTTGACAACTGAATCTAACTAACACATATGCTAACAAACTAGACAATATAGATGGACAACTTCCTCAAAAGACATGAACAACCAACATTGACTGGAGAAGAAATAGACCACCTCAACAAACCAAGCACAAATAAAGAGATTGAACCAGTCATCATGAAGCTCCCATAAAAGAAAAGCCCAGGACCAGGTGGCTTCACATTGAATTCTACCAAGCATTCAAGAAAGAATTAGTTCCAAACCTGCTCAAACTCTTCCAAAAAACTGAAGAGGAGGGAAAGCTACCTAACTCATCCTATGAAGCCAAGAAATGAATAACAACATTGCAAGGGGTTGAAAATGGATGGTTTGTAGGAAAAGGTAGAATCAATGCAAGCTAGGGTCTATAGTCAACAGTAGCATTGTAATATGCTTCTGCTGAATGTAACAAAGGCATTATGTCAAAACTAAATTTCTCAACAAGTGGGGGGTATGGGGGAGGGGTATGGATTCTATGTGGAAGAAAAAAAAGTCTTCATATAGATTTTGGTGGTGAAGGCATGTCTATTTAGGTTGGATTGTATGATGTTCAAATAAATTTGTTTAAAACTGAAAGAGAGAAACAAGTGCTAGAGAAAATGTGGACAAAGAGATGTACCTATTCATTATTGGTTGGGAAGCTGAGAGGTGTAGGCCCTCTGGAGGTCAGTGTGGTGGTTCCACAGGAGTCTATGGGTGGGTTGCCATATGATCTTGCAATCCTGTTGCTAGGTATATACTTGGAGGAACCAAGAGTGGGGACACAAGTGGATTTCCACATTGGTGTTTATGGTGGCAGTGTTCATGATTCTCAATGGATGGAGGTGGCCTAAGGGCACAATGACTGAGGAATGAAAGGTGAACTGTGGTGTTTACAATCAAAGGACTACTGAGTGACTGTAAGAAGGAATGAAATGAGGCATTCAATTAGGTCAATGAATCTTAAGGACAGTATGTTGAATAAAATGTCGAAAACAAAAAGAAAAATATTATCATGCCTCACTCATATGGATTAACTATAATATAGAACTCAGAGAATTGAAGTCAAGAGTGTGGGTTGTTATGTTGGGGCCTATTGAATATGTTCCAAGATTGTAAGCTCTTACAGTAGTCATATATTTAGGAGTTGTACCTGCTATTTTTAAATTCTGAGATACTGAGCTATTTATATATAACCTGGTCATTCCCTGAAACTTTGGGTATTTATGTGACACCTGAGACTCAGATTTAGAGCACTGAGGGTATGAAAGTTGGCAATACCCCATTCAGCAAAAACTGAAAATATGATCAGATTTTGCTTAAATATATGAATGAAACTTATCTGGATAAGACTAAGGTAAATCAGAATGCTGGGTAAAGGATGATATGGCCTATATTTTCAAACTTCAACCTCTGTGCAAGACCAAAGGGAGAGATGCTTATTGGGTGCAAAATTTATATTTTGGGTAGCACATTATCTAATTTAACTTGTATGGTCAGTTTACTTGAACACCATAATTACATGGGATCTTGAATAGGGTGTGAGATCTTGTTGGTTTGCACAGGTTAGTTTATGCCCTTATATATTCCAGAGTAATTTGGATAGAGAACAAAAAAAGTATTTGCAAAGTCCCCTTCAGGGACTGGGGGGGAAGAGAAGGAAATATTAAACTTCCCCATATGGGGAATTCCTGATATTTTTGTGAGCAGTAGGGACAACTAATTCAATAGGCTGAGCCCTCAATCTTGGGGCTTTCCCCTATGAAGGTTATTCCTGCAAAAGAGACGCTAAACCTACTGCTAATTATGCCTAAGAGTAGGTTAATTATGCCTAAGAGTCACCCCTAGAGAACCTCTTTTGTTACTCAGTGTGGCCTCTCTCTCTAAGCCAGCTTGGCAAGTGAACTCACTGCCTTACCCCTACATGGCACATAATTCTCAGAGGTGTCTCCCTGGCAATGTGGGACCTGACTCCAGGGGATAAGCCAGGACCCAGCATCATCGGAATGAGAAAGCCTCTTTGACAAAAAGGGGGAAGAGAGAAATGAGACAAAACAAAGGCTTAGTGGCTGAGAGATTTCAGAGTCAAGAGGTTATCCTGGAGATTATTCTTATGCATTATATAGATATTTTGTCTTAGTTTATAGTGTGTTGGAGTGGCTAGAGGGAAGTATCTGAAACTACTGAACGGCTCCAGTAGCCTTGATTCTTGAAGAAGACTGTATAACTAAATAGCTTTTGCAATGTGACTGTGTGACTGTATAAACCTTGTGTTTGATGCTTTTTTTAATCCAGGATATGGACAGATGAGTAAAAACAAGGATGAAAAGTAAATAAATAAAAGGGGGAGACAAAGGGAAAAATTGGGTAGATTGAAATACTGTGGGTCAATGAGAGGGAGGGGTAAGTGGTATTGCATGTATAAGTTTTTTTTCTTTTTATTTCTATTTCTGGAGTGATGGAATGTTCTTAAAAATGATCATGGTTAAGAATACACAGCTATGCGATGATATTGTGAGCTATTGATTGTATAATATGGTTGAACTGTATAGGTATGGATATTTCTTAGTAAAAATATTTTAAATAGACATAGGTTGGCAGAATGGATAAAAGTGGTATGATCCAACTATATATTGCTTATAAGAGACATACCTGAGACCAAAGACACAAATAGGTTGAAAGAGAAAGGATGTAAGAAAATATTTCATGCAAATAGTAACCAAAAAAACAAACAAACAAACAAAAAAGAGTTAGGATAGCTGTATTAATATTGGACAAAACCAACTTTAAGCTCTTCTAAGAAACAAAGAAGGACACTATATATTAATACAAGGGACAATCCACCAAGAAGAAATAAAAATCATAAATATTTGTGCACCTAACCACGATGCCTCAAAATACATGAGGCCAACTCTGGCAAAACTGAAGGGAGAAATCAACACCTCTACAGTAATAATTGGAGACTTTAACACACCACTCTCATCAATAGCTAGAACATCTAGACAGAGGATCAGTAAGGAAGCAGGGAACTTGAATAAATGATAAATAAACTAGACCTAACAGACATATACAGAATATTGTACCCCAAAAACTGCAGGATATACATTCTTCTTGAGTGCACATGGATCATTCTCCAGGATAAACCACATGTTGGGTCACAAAAAAAGTCTCAATAAATTTAGAAGGATTGAATCATACAAAACATTTTCTCTGAACAGAATGCAATGAGTCTGGAAATCAATAACAGGTAGAGAACTGGAAAATCCACAGATATAAGGAAGTTAAATAACACTCTCTTGAACAATCAGTGGGTCAAAGAAGAAATTGCAAGAGAAATTAGTAAATATCTCAAGATGAATGAAAATGAGAGTACAACGTATCAAAATTTATGAGATGCAATAAGGGCAGTGCTGAGAGAGACATTTATAACTCTAAATGCTTATATTAAAAAGAATAAAGATCTAAAATCACTAGCCCCAAAACAAGCAGAAGGAAAGAAATAGCAAAGACTAGAGCATAAATAAATGAAATTAAGAATTAAAAAAAAAAGAGAGAATTAACAAAACCAAAAGTTGGTTCTTTAAAACAATCAATAAAATTGACAAACCCTTACTTAGACTGGCAAAGAAAAAAAGAGAGAAGACACAAATAAATAAAATCAGAAAAGAAAGGGGGGACGTTATTTTTGACCCCTGTTCTAGTTTGCTAGCTGCTGGAATGCAGTATACCAGAAATAGAATGGCTTTTAAAAAGGGGGAATTTAACAAGTTGCTAGTTTACAGTTTTAAGGCTGAGAAAATGTCCCAACTAAAATAAGTCTATAGAAATATCCAATTTAAGGCATCCAGGGAGAGATATCTTGGTTCAAGAAGGCTGATGAAGTTCAGGGTATCTCTCTCAAGTGGAAGGGCACATGGTGAACACAGAGTTTCTCTCTCATCTGGAAAGTCACATGGTGAACACGGTCAGGGTTCCTCTCTCATCTGAAAGGGCACATGGCAAACACGGTGTCATCTGCTAGCTTCTTCTCCTGGCTTCCTGTTTCATGAAGCTCCACGTGAGGCATTTTCCTTCTTCATCTCCAAAGGTCGCTGGCTACTGGGCTCTCTGCTTCTCGTGGCTATGTCATTCTACTCTGGCTGTCTCTAAATTTCTTCCATTCTCCAAAATGTTTCCTCTTTTATTGGACTTCAGAAACTTATCAAGACCCACCCAAATGGGTGGAGACATGTCGTCACCTAATCCATCTTAACAACCACTCTTGATTAAATCACATCTCCAGGGAGATGTTCTGATTACAGTTTCAAACATACAGTATTGGAATAGGGACTATTCTGCCTTTATGAAATGGGATTTTGATTAAAACATGGCTTTTCTAGGGGACATACATCCTTTCAAACCAGCACAACCCCACAAATATAAAAAAGATCATAAGAAGATAAATGAGCAACTGTATGCCAACAAATTAGACAACCTAGATAAAATGGACAAGTTCCTAGATGCACACGAACAATTTCTGCTGATTCTATAAGAAATAGAAGACCTCAACAAACCAATTACAACTAAAGACATTGGATCAGTTATCAAAAACCTCCCAACAGAATTATAACAAAGAAGTTAGGATTTAACAAATGAGTATGACTAGTAAATCATTATATTGATATACATTTTTAGTCTCCAGTGTCTTGGAGCAGCTAGAAGGAAAAACCTGAAATTGTGAAACTGTAATCCATACCAATCTTTGAAAGCTGTTCTATAACTACTTGTTAAGAGGTACTTTGAAAATTATTGCTTTTTTTGCATATATTTTATATTTCACAATAAAAAAATGTTAAAAAACAAAACAAAACAAAACAAACCCTCCCAGCAAAGAAAAGCCCAGGACCAGATGGCTTCACAGGTAAATTCTACCAATCATTCCAAGAGGAATTAATAACAGTCCAGCTCAAACTCTTCAAAAAAATTGAAGAGGAGGGAATACTACTTAATTCATTCAATGAGGCCAACATCACCCTAAAGCCACAGCCACATAAAGACAGTACAAGACAGGAAAATTACAGACCAATTTCTCTTTTAAACATAGATGCAAAAATCTTCAACAAGATACTTACAAATCATATCCAACAGCACATCAAAAGAAATATATACAATGATCAAATAGGTTTTAGCCCAGATATGCAAGGGTGGTTCAACATAAGAAAATAAATTAATGTAATATATCACATCAATGAAAGAAAGGGAAAAATCATATTATCATCTAAATTAATACAGAAAAGGCATTTGACAAAATTCGGCATCCTTTCTTGATAAAAACAGTTTGAAGGATAGGAATAGAAGGAATCTTCCTCAACACGATAAAGGGCATATAGGAAAAACCCACAGCTAATATCATACTCAATGGTGAGAGACTGAAAGCTTTCCCTTTAAGACTGGGAACAAGGCAAGGATACCACTGTCACCATTGTCATTCAACATTGTACTGGAAGTTCTAGCTAGAGCAGTTAGGCAAGAAAAAGAAATAAAAGGCATCCAGATTGGAAAGGAAAAAGTAAAACTTTCACTATCTGCAGATGGCATGATCCTTTCTCCCAAATTTACAACAAAGTATTAGAGCTAATAAACCAGTTCAACAACGTGGTGAGGCACAAGATCAACACACAAAATTCATTAGTTTTTCATAGTAATGCTCATAGTAATGAGCAAGCTGATGTGGAAATGAAGAAAAAAATTCATTTACTGTTGGAGAAGCCATAAAATATCGCCAACATGGCTGCTGTGGCTGATGCAAGGCAACACAAAATGGCTGACCATAAATCTGCCCTCCGCCCTAGCAACAACGGTGACCAATCCCAGAAATCTGCCCTCCACCCTAGCAACAGCGGTGACCAATCCCATCCCGACACGTGTCCCTGCATTCCACTCAGCGCTGAGGGTTGTCTCCTGAGTCCTGTGCTGTGTGCTATGTGTCTGTGTGACTGACTCAGTACGGCCGCTTACCCCCAGCAATCAGCTACCCAACAATTTATAATAGCATCTAAAAGAATTGCATCTCTAGGAATAAATTTAACCAAGGGTGTAAATGACTTGCACACACAAAACTACAAAACGTTACAAAGAAGACCTAAATAAAATGGAAGGACATTCTATGTTCTTGGATGGGAAGACTAAATATTGTTAAGGTGTCAGTTCTACCCAAAATGATTTCATATTTGACACAACCCCAATCAAAATTTTGACAGCCTACTTTGAAGAAATGGAAAAGCCAATTATCAAGTTTATTTGGAAGGGGAAGGGGATCTGAATAGCCAAAACCATCTTGGAAAAGAACAAAGTTGGAGCACTCACTCTTCCTGACTTTAAAGCATATTACAAAGCTAGAGTGAGGGAAAATATTTGGAATCCACATATCTGATAAGAGTTTAATATCCACAATATTTAAATTTTTAAAAAAAGAATTTTCCAACAGAACAATAAAAAGAAAAACAACGAAATTAAAAAATGGCCGAAAGACTTGAATAGAAATTTCTCCAAAAGAGGATATACAAATGGCTAAAAAGCACATGAAAAAGTGCTCAACACCACCATCTATTAGGGAAATGCAAATCAAATCCACGATGAGATATCATTTCACACCCACCAGAGTGGCTACTGTTAAAAACACAGAAAATTACAAGTGTTGGAGAGGATGTGGGGAAATAGAAACTCTCATTCATTGCCGGTGGGAATGTAGAATGATGTAGCTGATGAGGAAGACATTTTGGTAGTTTCTCAGGAAGCTAAGTATAGAATTACCATAAGACTTTGCAATCTATTGGTAGGTATATACTGAGAAGAATTGAAAGCAGGAGTTTAAGCTGATGTTTGTACTCCTATGTTCATAGCAGCATTATTCACAATTGCCAAAAGATGGAAGCAACCCAAGTGTCCACCAACCAATGAATGGATAAACAAAGTATGCCACATACATATAATGGAATATTATTCAGCTGTAAAAAGGAACGAAGTCCTGATGCATATGGGAACGTGGAGGACATTATACTCAGTGAAATAAGCCAGATGCAAAAGGACAAATATTGTATGATCTCATTGATATGAGTTAATTATAATAAGCAAACTCATAGTTAGAGTTTAGACTATAGATTATTAGAGGATATATTAGTAGTAGAGAATGGGGAGTAGATGTGTAATATGTACAGAATTTCTATTTAGGTTAATTGAAAAGTTTGGGAAATGGATGGTGGTGATGGTAGCACATATATATTGAATTATATATGTGAATGTGATTAAAAAGGGAAACTTAAAGTCATATATGCTACTAGAATAAAAATTAAAAGATAGAACAAGACTATATAAAACAGTGAACCCTGAACAGTGAACTGACATTAGTGAATTAATTTGGAGAATTTCACTGGTAACAGAGACCATCAGGAGGTAGAAATAGGGTAAGATATTGCGTAATTGGAGATGAGGGGATTCAGATTGTGCAACAGGACTGAATGTAAAAACTCAGAAATGGACAGCACAATACAAAACTAACTGTAATACAATTGTGTTAAAACACTGAATGAAGCTGAATGTGAGAATGATAGAGGTAGGAGGGCTGGGGGCACAAATGAAATCAGAAAGAAAGATAGATGATAAAGACTGAGCTGGTATAATCTAGGAATGCCTAGAGTGTATAATGATAGTGACTAAATGTACAAATTTAAAAAATGTTTTTGCATGAGGAAGAACAAAGGAATGTCACTACTGCTGTAGGGTGTTGAAAATAGATGGTAATTAATATTTTAAAACTTTACCTTATGTGTGAGAGTAAAGCAAAAAATGTTTATTTGGTACAAAATTTATATTTTGACTAGTGCATTTCCTAATATAACTTATGTAGACAGCCTAATTGAACACCGTAAGTACATGGAATCTTGAGTAGGACATGAGATTTTGTTGGTTTGTTCAGAGTGATGCCCCGATAAATCCCAGAGTGATTTGAACAGTGAATAAAACAAAAACAAAAGCAAACAAACAAACAAACCAGTGAACCCTTTTGTAAACAATGGGCTATAGCTTATAGTGCAAGTGTGAGAATCTTTCTTCATGAGATATAACAAATGTTCAAAACTAAGACAAGGTGTTAATAATAGCATAGTATATGGGGACAGTATCCCTAATGTAAACTACGGACTATAGCTAATAGTACTATTTTAATATTCTTTCATCAGTTGTAACAAAAATATCACACTAATGCAAAATGTCAACAATATGGGGGTGTATGGGAACATTGTATTTTTTACATGATTTTTCTGTAAATCTACAACTTCTCTAATTAAAAAAATTAAAATCAATAATAGGTTATATTTCACAGACCTGTGTATTGGGTGTTTTAAATGAGGTGATCCATATAAATTGCCTCATGGAGTGCCTAGAACATAGAATCTCTGAATAAATGTTGGCAACAACTGTTAAAAATAAAGATAATAAATTATTGAAAAGTTAAAAATAAAGATAATAAATTATTGCTGTCATAATTGTAACAAATGTTCCACACCAATGCAAAGTGGTGGTGGTGGGGTGGTGTATGGGAATCCTGTATTTTATGCATGAATGTTCTGCAATCCTACATCTCTATAAAAAAAGTAAACAAAACAAAACAAAAAACCAGATTTGATAAACGAATTAATAGATTTTTCTTCTGAGATATTTCAGAAAGCTGTTTTTAGGATAAAGAATAATATTGTATTGGGGAGGGGAGTGGTCAGTGGCCAACCATAAACTCCCTATTTGGGAGTCATTTCCTGTTGCAATTCCTTGTACAGAAAAGAGCGGGTGGTACAAAATAGAACTGCCTGGGATGCAACTGCAGCAGTTTCCTCCGGGAGGGGATGTGGGTGTGCAACTTGTGAGCCTACCCCATTCCCGATAGCTTCTGTGAGCTGGGCACTTGTCTTGTGACTGGTTTGGTTTGCATTGGAGGGGGCTGGGAGCTCCCACAGAATGGAAGTTTCAGGATTCTTCTCTATTTGTCCCACTGGGTTTCCTATTTTCATTGCTTGGTCGGTGCCAGGGAAGGGCACAAAGAATGACTTGTGGGTATAATCAGGACTCACCTTGTGGACAGGTTGGTTTGCAGGCTGATGAGGGACAAGGTCATAGTGGGGCAGAGGAGATAAGGGAGAGGGTGTGAGCCCTGCTGCTAATTTATAGAGTAAATTCATATGAATTTAGAAAAAAGCACACCTTCCTCAAGACTGAAATCTGCCGGAAATCGATGTATCCAGATAAATCTTTGATGACCATGAGGTGACAGAACTCTCAGGAGCTGTGTGATGCATAACTTACACAGTTGTTAGTGGCTGCCTTGCTGGGGCCGAGCTGAGCACCACTTCTGTGTCAGCCTGCCTGGCCTCTAGAGGTGTCTTGCAGGGATCTGCTAAATTGGGTCCCCTTTCATTCAGAGAAAACAAATGCATAGCCTTGGGGATATAGAAAACTTTGGGGAAAAGAAGGAGAAAACTAACACTGATTGAGCACTGTCTATATGCTAGCTGCTAGGCTGTTTTACATACGTTTTTCATGTCAAATCTGAGTTGTCTCTATTATTCCCATTTTACAACTAAGGAAATTGGCGCTCAAACTAGAACTGCTGTTTCTGATGATACAAGTTGTATCTCTGCGTGACTTCATGGGATGCTCTTCACCTTGTAGTGAAATTTGCCTTGTTGGGTAACAGTGGAGCCGGTAAGTCACTGGACCAAGTCACACAGAGAGGAAGGGGCAGAGCTGGGATTCAACCAAGGACCAAATGACTCCAAAGTCCATATTTCTGCTACATGAATTGTTGGAGACCCATAGAAGTAAAAGGCAACTGAATTTTGGCTTTTACTTTCCTCCTAAAGGAAAGTTCCATTCATCTATTCTGAAATCAAATTCAGGAAATGTGGAATTTTATCCAAATTAACAGCAATCTCTAAGAAGGAAAAATGAGCATCTACTATGTGTGACATCTATGACTTCCTGGGTGTTGGGCTATAAATGAGACACAAAGTCCAGCAAAGACTATGCTGGGCTGGATGGTGACAAGACAACATGGCTGTGGGAGTTTGATGAAATCAATCTGAAAACGGGATTTAATTCTCAAGTTAGAGTTTCCTACCCCTCAGAGATTTGGTTATAATTAATCTGGCATGAGACTATCCTAATTTTTAAAAGTTTCCAGGGTGCTTCTAATATGCAGCTGCAGTTAAGAGCCACTGATCTAATCCAACCCATCATTTTAGAGGCGGGAAAAGGTGCTCAGAGGAGGCAAGTGTCTTGCCCAAGTTTACTCAACTTATTAATGTTGCTAACAGTCAGGGCTGGTTTCATACTGGATCCTCTGTTTTGCTCAAAGAGGCAGAGAAAGGGGGAGGCAAAAAGTAGGTAGATAACTTGTTAGAAGAAAGGGATAGGCTGTACTTGTCTCTTAATGTAGGTTGTGGGGTCCAGGGCGGGTGCACTGGGCAGCTACTTTATTATTCACTGCGAGTGCTCAGCATGTGCTCTTCACCACATTATATTAAGTTGATCCTTAGGGGTTGTTATCACTACTGTGATCTGAAACCAGACATGACTCACACCAGGAAATTGCCTGCACTTGTTATTAGTTAGGGTAAAAGGCAAAGCTGTTGTAAGAAAAACACACAAGAACACAGTGGCTTAAAGAACATCGAGGTTTATTTCTCCCTCATTTAACTGTGTGTGGTGAGTAGATGAGCTACTCTACCCCACAAGCCCTCTCAGGAACCCAGCATTGACCCCTAGGGCATTAGAAGTGTGTGGAAGCTAGGAGGTAGGCCCTTCTGGTTTCCAGAAAAAACACGGAGGAGCACATGGAGGTATTTTGAGGCCAGGACTGGAAGTGACATTTGACACTTTTGCTCATTTTCCAATAATCAGAGCTTAGTCTTATGGTTGTGAGAGGCACTGGGACATGTCGTCCTACCTGGGTAGCCAGTGCCCAGCTATAATTCTATTCTTATTAAAAAAGGGGAGGACCAATTTTAGTGACCAAGGAATGTCTCCATTGTAGCCCTCAAGGGAATTTATTTACTTGTGTTGTCTTTCAATCACTCTTCTAGTCAAGAGGCATTTCTGAGCACCCTCTACATGTCAGGCAGGCATAGGAGTGGAGCACAGTGCAGGGTCATCTAGATTAGAATTTATGGGTCAGAGTATATTCCCCAGAGGTGGCAAGTTTTGAATCAGACAGAAGAAAAGGGTGAGTTTTGAATGTGGCAGAAGAAAAACCAGGCTTGAGGTGGATGAGATGAGTGAGGGATTGAGTGTGGCACAGTGGCTGAAGTTGGGCTAGAGAGGACAGGCAAAGCCAGATCATGCGGTGTCTTATTTATGAAGCTGAAGAATTCAAATCTGCAATCGACAGTGTTGAGGAGAGAATGTTAAAAGGAACTTGGGTGGGATTGGATCCTTCTATTTTAACCGTTATTGAAGAGAGACTATAAAGAACCTGGACTGAGCTTTGTCACCCTACCTGAGCTGAGCTTCTGACATCCCTCCCATGAGGTTATTTAACAAAAGGATTGGAAGGATTTAGAGAAAAGCGCCATGGTATGATGTTGTGAAATGCTTTTGTCAAGCCCACCTCGACTGCAGGGCAGGGTGGGCAAAGTGTTCTCTGAAAGGGAGCGGGTATAGGAGGGAACAATCTAGGGCATATATTGATCTTGGGAGACAGGCTTTACATAGACTTGGGTAAGGCAACATCTCTCTCTGACCCCACCTTCAGAGCATGAAGATACCTGGAGGTTTCTGGTGGTGGGGGTTGAGCAGTGCCTGGCCCTGTGAAGGTGGGTGGTCATGAAGTGGAAGCAGATGGGTAAGGGGCCTCAGGCTGTCCAGGGACCTTTGAGGATCCTTTCTTTCACCTCCACTTCTCCGTGAAGTTCATGATGAAAGTGGCAGCTTGGTCTCCCGTGTGCTGTGTGGAACTGGAGAAGGGCGGTGTTTTAGTTAGTGAGAGCTGCCAGAATGCAATATACCAGAAATGGAACAACTTTTAAAAAGGGGAATTTATTAAGTTGTAAGTTTACAGTTCTAAGGCCATGAAACTGTCCAAATTAAGGCAAGGCAATGAAAATGTCCCAATTAAGCATCCAGGAAAAGATACTTTGGTTGAAAAAGGCCGATGATCAGAATTTCTCGCAGCTGGAAAGACACATGACGATGTCTGCTAGCTTTCTCTCCAGGTTTCTTCAATGGCTTCCTCTGGGCTCTGGTCATTCTGCTGGCTCTGTCAGTTCTGGTGGCTCTCAAGCTTTTTGCAAAATGGCTCCCTCTTAAAAGGCTCCAGTAAGCAATCCCACCTTGAATAGCTGGAGACACCGCTCTATGGAAACCATCTAATCAAAAATTAACACCCACAATTGGGTGGGCCACATCTCCATGGGAACAATCAAAAAGGTCCTACCCAACAATACGGAATGAGGATTAAAGAACTTGGCTTTTCTGGGGTACATAATAACTTCAGACTGGCACAGGTGGATAACACAGGAAGAACCGAGAAGGAGGGATGAGAGCAGGGGCCTCTCCCTAGTACCTAGAGTGGCATCATGGTGGTGGCCCCTGGTGGAGGGCAGCTGGACCTCACAGAGCCAAGGGCTCATGGGTAGTATGCAATAGCCTGATGGAGAAGCCAGAGTGGATGAGCCCTTGTGAGGCAGCCTAGCACCTCTGAGACAGCTGCAGGACATGCTGGGTTGGTAAGAGTTTAGAATCTAAGCCTTAGATGATCATAATTTGAGGACTGAAATTAAATGGGATTTGGCTTTGCATTCACCAACTGGTGATCTCTAGAACCTTCTGGTTATGCTTTCATAGCCCTATCCCCAAACCTACTCCCAAGAGAGCCCCACTTGCTCTCATGACTTTCACTGATTGAGAAACTTCATTCTTTTAAAAAAGCTTTAATTCCTTTAAATTTGTATTTTTTAAATTTTGTAGTTTTTGATTTTTTTATTGTGAAATATAACATATATACAAAAAAGCAATAGATTTCCAAGTACATTTTAACAACTAACTATAGAACAGATTTTAAAGTTTGCTTTGGGTTGCAGTTCCATGGTTTTACATTTTTTCTTCCAGCTGCTCTAAGACACTGGAGACTAACAGAAATATCAATATAATGATTCAGCAGTCATACTTATTTGTTAAATCCTATCTTCTCTGTTATACTCCTCCTTCTCTTTAAATAATATATATACATAAAAGCAATAAATTTCAAAGTACATTGCAACAATTAGTTGTAGAACAGATTTCAGAGTTTGGTATGGGTCACAATTCTACAATTTCAGGTTTTCATTTCTAGCTGCTCTAAGGCATTGTAGACTAAAAGAAATATCAGTATAATGATTCAGCACTCATACTCATTTGTTAAACCCAACCTTCTCTGTATAACTCCACCATCACCTTTGATATTTCTCCTACTCTTTAGGGATATTTGGACTATTCCCACTCTAACTTTTTCATGTTGGAAAGGACTGTTGATAATATGGGATAGGGGGATAGAACTAGCTGATGTTCTGGAGGGGCTGGCCCCTCTGCATTTCAGGACTTATCTGGTCCAGGGACCCATCTGGAGGTTTTAGGTTTTGGAGAGTTACCCTAGTGAATGGAACCTTTGTAGAATGTTATATAATGCCTTAGATGTTCTTTAGTATTGTCAGGAATGGTTTTGATTGGGGTTTGGCAAGTTATGATTGGTAGCAATGCCTAACTGAAGCTTGAGTAAGAGTGACCTCCAGAGTGGCCTCTCGACTCTATTTGACCTCTCTCAGCCACTGATACCTTATTTATTACACTTCTTTCCCTCCTGTTTCTCAGGATCAATTTGTATTTGTTTCTTTATCTCTCGCTTTTCCTTCTCTGTCTGTTTCCCTCTCTCTCTCTGTCTCTATCCCTCTCTGTTTCTCTGCTTCTGCCTCTCTCTGTCTTTATTTCTCTCTTTGTCCCTCCTTTCCTACCTCTTTGTCTCTGTCTCTTTCTCTCTCTGTCATGCTCTCCTTTCTCCCCATGAGCTTTCAGGTTTTTCTGTTCTTGCCTTTCTGCACTTGATCACCTCAGGTTTCTTAAATATTTATTCTCTCTCTGGCCTCTCTAGTTTATGCTGTAGTTTCCGTAGGTGGTGGGAAAGCTCTGCTGGGTTCCCCTGAGCTTTTTTCTCTTGCCCTTGCCTTCAGGTGGTCCCTTTAGGCTCCAACACCAGCCAAGCTTCCTGCTCATGATTAAAGGGGATGCTCTGATCTTCTGAAGTAAAGAATCAGGGCCAGAAGCCGATGACTAAAGCACAGATTCCCCACATCTCTCCAGGGCTGGCTGCCCAGGGCGGGCAGATGGCAAACTTTGCTGTTCAGAGTCATCTCCTTTGTACTTACAAGTTGCTATTCTCTTGTCTCATGTACTCTGTTTTTTCTGGTGATTTTTCTAGCAAGCTATTTTTGCTGTAGGGGAGGCTGGGGTGCGTGCTGCCTGTGGAGGCGACATCACAAGCCCCACGGGAGCAATCACAGCGACCTGATGCAGAGAGCCTTGGAGGCATGGGCACCCTCCGGGGTGGAAGAGAAAGAAAGAATTAACTTCACAACTGTCAGTGTTGTAGACTCAGAGCCTTAAGAAACGACAGTAGCCTGTGACTGGTCTTTCCTTGGGTGTCATTCTCCTGGTGTCTGTGGTTCCAGCAGGCCACCCTCCCCAGTGCAAGGACCTCAGGATGCAGTTGTTCTCTAAGAGCCTTTGAACACCAACAGCACAGAGACTAGAAGTTTGTCAGCTTACCTGGTCTGGTAATTCATTCAGTCACTCAGCACAAATATGACTGAACGTCTACTATCTGAAGTCAGAGACCCAAGGGCTGGGGATGCAAAGGTGAGTAAGTGATAGTCCTCATGTCAGCACAGCTCACAGTCTGGTGAGGCAGACAGACCCACACACATGTAATCAGGCTGTAGTGTGGTGACTACACGGGGCTTTTGGGCACCAAGGAGAGGTACCTAGCCAAGCCTCAAGGGCTAGGCAGCTTTCCTGGAGGAGGAGCCAATGGAATTGGATCTTAAAAGATAAGCAGGTAACAGATAAGCAAGACAAAAGGGAGTATAAAGGTGGGAAGAGGAAAAGCGACCTGTTTTCATGCTGAACCACCCAGTTTAATAGTAAGGTGGTGAAACCAAAGCACGTGAAGAGGGGAAGATGACAAAGCACAGCCCCCTGACTTTACAAACCAATCTTGAATTCCCTCTCCATTGTATGAGGGTTTCAAACCCAATGTCCAGCCACCCAACTACTGACCTGCAAGTCCCCTGCCCAGTTCCTTCTAGTGGGTTATGGCAATCTGAAATTCCCTGGGGACTGCAGATTAATGTGCCCTGATAATTCCCACTTCATTCAGGGACTGTCTAAAATGTGTGCCCCTTAGCACCCAGTGCAGTGCGGAAAGCACTGTGGGTGCCCACGGAATGCCCCACTACAGTTGTGGGTGTTTATTTCCTGCCTGTCAGGGTGATCAACAGGAATTTGGCAGCGCGAGGCCGCCCTGACAGTTACACGTGTCATGAGCCAGACCAGAAGATATGGCTGTGGGGGCCTCCCTGTACCAGCCCCAGCTGTAGGGATCAGCCAGGTAAGGCCCTCTCAGGGAGCGGAACCCGTGTTTCTGCTGGGGGTGGAGCTGGGGCCTAGAATTCCAGAAGTGCTATTTAGACCTGGGCCAGTTTCTCCTTAGAAGAGAAACTGAGGTTTAGCCCCCAGCTTCCACTACGTGACTTTGCCATGGCCTCACCTTATCTAAGAGGATAATGGGAAGTCCACGGCAGGCAATATGGTTTTATGAAAAACAGTCTTTGCCGACAGGCAGACCTGAATTTTGTTCTTAGCTTTGCCACTTTAGTTGTGCAGCCTTGGGAGCTCAACGTCTCTGAATCTTGATTTCCTCATCCATAAAATAGGGTTAAAGAAAGTTACTTTTTAATAGCTGTTGTGAAGATCAAAGAAGATAACATATGTAGAGCCCATTCTTCATTAATACTTTGTCTTTGCAATGATTCATTTACTAATCGCTAAGCATTGTTCTGGGTTCTGGGGTAATGAACAAAGTCCCTACTCTCATACAGTTCACATTCTGGTGGGGAAGCTAGAAAATCAATAAGTAAACAGATAGAAACAGGATAATCAGAGAGTGATAAGAACTACAAAGACCAGGATATGGGCTGACATGGTAGAGGGTTATTTGGCGGGAGGCCTGAGAAGGCTGCAGGGAGTATGGGGGTGTTTAGGAGATTAGAAGGCTGAGGAGGAGTCAGCTTTGCCAAGGTTTGGAGAGGAGTGTTCAAGACCAAAGGTGCTGAGAGGTGAAAGCCCTCTGCATACTCAAAGGTTGAAAGGAGGTCCTTGTAGCTGGAGCACCAGGAACCCCAGGGAGTGGTATGAGATGAGCTGATGAGCAGGAGCTGAGTCCACCTTCCTAATTGTCCTTGGCATCTGAGAGAGCTGCAGTGAATTCACGGGGGCTCTGTGGGGTATTTTAAATGTTTGAGACAAAACACAGCCATACTCCACATCCGTTGGACTCCATGCAAACTGCTAGCTCAGGGTACTTTACAGTTTCAACATAAGATTGACCTACACTCCTACATCATACGTTTGCAAAGCTGGGTTTTCAGTGGTTACTAGGATAAAATGTTAAGTACCATGGGAAAAATCAATACAGAATAGGAAATGAGGATGACAGCATTCAATCTGATTCCAAAGTTTGAGAAGCTTTGCATTGCCCAACAGGCACACATGTCCTGTTAGTAGGTAGATGTGGGTATTTAAGAATGAAGCGAATACATATATAAATACATATGTATTTTCCAATTTCTATGTATTATTTTTTCTAATGGCTACTAAGTTGTTAGGACATAATCTTATTAAACTGTTACCTAACTGCTTAATAAACAGCATGGTTAGACATTTCATTTGGCCTAGGGATGCTGTGAAAAAATTATCCTCCTTAAGGACACCATGAATCGAGGCACTGGATACAGTGAAATCATCTCATTCCTAGGCCTGATACAGGGTATTTGTCTTTTCACAGACTCTTAGGAGTGTGTGTTGAAAAGGTCATCTAGATTTTCTGACGGGGTGTGCATTCCCCATTTACCTGACCATTAGGATGACCTGGTGAACTTAGCAGAAGTCGTTTACAAGCCTCAGCCCTGGGATTTCGAATTCAGCGGGTCTGTCACAAGACCCAGGAATCGGAGTTCAGACATCTGTGTCCGAACCCGCATCTCTTTAGGCAGTCCGGAAGGCCAGAATTTGGGGATCCTGGTTATCAGCTGTTCCTGGGGACCAGGCCGTGGGCAGGGGGAACTGTATGGCTTTTCCAGGCGGGGAAGGGGCGCCGGTGACCTGCCTCCAGAATCCTGGGGGAGGTCCGTGCCGGCCGCAGGTAACCCACATCCACTCTGGGCGCGCAGCTAGGATGACCTGATAAGAAGACGCGTCTTTCCCCAGGAAGCCCCCACCATGCGCAGTGATTACCAGCCTCCCCTGCGCGGGGCGCCTACGGACCACGAAACGCCAGGAGGAAGGTTTATTGGGGCGCAGTGGGCTTTGGGGTTTGGGGGCGTGGCTGAGTGCGGTTCGGAGAGAGCCGCCTACAGGTGGCAGCAGCGGCCCGCGAGCTGCAGCGGCGCCTCCGCGCGCCTAGGGGACGCGGGCACGCGGGCGGCTCCGAGAGGGCGCGGCCCCTGTCCGCCGGCTTGGGAGTGGAGGAACCTCGGGGCGCGGTGATAGTCTGAGAGACCTTCTGCCTGCCGCCCGACTCCTTCCCCGGACGGGCTGGCCTGGGGGCTGGAGTTGAACAGCCTGCAGGGCATGTTAGGGTTGTGGTTCGCTCTGTACACACTGATTTGTGGGGCAGAAAGACCTGAGCTGGGTAATACCCAGGTGAGCCCAGATGTGTGTCCAAGGCCCTGAGTCACAGTCTCAGTACTGTTTTTGGGTGTGGGGGACTCAAACACCGCTGTTGCTTGATGTCTAAAATCCAATATTAGAGATGCATTCTTTTGTACTGATATTGTACTCTCCTCCAGGCCCTGGGAAGGGACAGTGGATTAGAATTTGAATTCCTTACGTTGAATGAATGACTTAATCTTTTTCCTCCTGGCAAGAGAGCGTTAGCCCAGCGCCCTAGAGAAATAAAGAGGACTGAAAACACACTAATTGGTGCTTGCTTATCAAGCTTCAGAGACCAAGTCACCCCCTCGGAATGCCTCAGAACCCTCTTTAGAGCGAAAGCTCTTTGGCCCTGGGGTGGCCCCATATGCACTTTGTGAATGTTTTAGAGAAGATTATTAAGACCAGCACAGTATGATTAGTTCAATGCATTGCCGTGCTGTTGTTATTATAAAAAGGAACTACCTGTATTAATACTTTAATAAATTATAAAATTAATCTCTGCACTCCCTTTCCTTGTAACTTCTCTCTTTGGAATTAGAAAAATGGTGTGGTAATGATGCGGTGAAATTTTGAACTAGAAATTCCTGACTTGGAAATCCCTTACTGTCACCCACTTTCTGGCGGTGTAATCTTCTTTTCTTTAAGGATTGACAGTGTAATTTTGAGAAACTGTCTTCTGAGCTTCAGTTTTCTCATCTGTAAAATTGGACAAATTTTGCCTATTTGGATGATTTGTCATGATTATTAGTTGAAATCGGGTATGGAAAGCATCTGGAATATGTAGTAATTGAAGGACTAAGTACTGTGTGTTTAATAATAGTTACCTTGGGTGCTTCCCTGTGGCCTGAGGTTTGTGTCTCTCTTTCACGCAGTGGCACCAGCAATGCTAGCGAACAAGACCAATCCTGCTTGTGGGTTGTCAGGGCTTCACACACATCAGGCAGACACCACCCTGTGTTACGTTGTGGGTCCTTTCATAACGGACTTTAGGACTCTTACAAGGAATGGAAGTTATCCATGGGCAGTAAGGTCTAAATATTATTTGAACACTAGTTCTCTGCAGCCTTCTTCAATGAATTTAACATGTTTCCTGTTAGAAATTAAAATCCATCCAGTATATTGGTTAGAGGTTTTCGGATGATTAATACCTTGAGGCAGGGGTGAAGTTTTATATATGTTTGTAAGGACAGCCTCCTACTCTCACAGGCAATAAGTTTCTAAAAATTTATGCGACCACCCTTTAATCAATATCTCTCTGATTGTTAAGTCAAGGAAAAAATGGTATTTTTAGGTTCACAACTATGTAGAAGGAATAATCGTATATTTTTTATTTCCTTCTGCTTCCCCTTCTTACCCAAATGCTTATTAGTTAAATATGAATTTGGGATCTGGGTTATTTTCCAATTATTTTGGGGGAATGTTACATGTCTTTTGTTTCTAGAGTTATCTTGACACTGAGATTCTGTCTTGTAACCATATTTAAACAATTATTTTAGACCTCTGTGTTTAATTCACGTCAAGCTTTCTGCTAGTCTTTTTATACTCTGATTCTCCTATTCTTGAGCTCCTAATTTTAGCTTATAACTTGAGCAGTTGGCATATATTTTAAAGTGATTTAAAGAATATGTGAGTGGTAGACATTCTGAACTCATATATGTGAGAATGTCTTTTTGTTGTCTCCTTTCAAACACTAAAACTTAGCTGTGAGTAAAATCTTGTCTAAATCCTTTTAATGTCAGAACTGTAGATATTGCTTCATTGTTGCAGAAGGGAAGACAGAGGTCAGCCTGACTTTTATTCTATAGATACTGCTGCTGCTTATTTTGTCTGGGCACATACAGAAAACATATTTTCTGATTGTTTCTAATTTTAAAAGTTATCAGGGCATTTCTAGGTACAGGTCTCTTGGTTTCCTTTTACCTAGAATGTGGTGAACCCATTTCATTCCTTTCAGGTTCTCCTCTTCCCATTTCTTTTTGAAAAATTTCTTTAATCCTATCTTTATTGCTTCTCTTTTGATTGTTCTGGGTTCTGCTTCCGAAACATTTATAATACTTAGACACTCTCTATTCTGGGTCTTCCAAATCTGTCATCTTCTTTTTAATTACTCTATTTTATTGAATCTAAGATGGTATTGATTTTAAGAGGTAGTATTTATTATTTTATGTGCTATTAAAGAAGAAAAACATCCTGCCATTTAAACTGTGACATAATGTCATAATTTCAGTCCCGCGAAACTGGTAAATTGATCATACCAACCTCTTGTTTTGAAATGTTCCATCTATTTTTGAGGGGTTTGGCAATTTTTCCTGCCTTCAGTTGCATTGTTTGGCATGTGATAGTCAATCTTTTTTTACTTGCAACTCAGTTACAAAATATAATGCAGCTTCTACTTAAACATACCTTCCTTTCTTGGGTCCTGTAAGCACTTCGTTCTTCTTAAAAAAAAAAAAAAAGGGGGAATTGTAGTTACTGCTCTAATAACGGATATTTGCTTCAGTGATTTCAGATTACATCCTGCTGCTCTAATTCTCATGTCTTTCTGTGTATACAATAACTTCTTGTTTCAATGCCAAACCATAGTATAATCTTTAAAAAGACATTTTAAATGGCAATCAAACTCAACATATGTAATTGCATCTATATATATAGATATATATACTCGATTGAAGTGCTTACTGCATGAACAGCTGAGACCAAGTTTCTCCACGCCCAGTCCTTGACAACCTCATCATGACAGCTTCCTGGCCAACAATGATTTAAAGATGTCACTGACTGTAAGACTGTTCAATTACAGAAATGTGGAAAAACTGGCATTTTAGAATCCATGAAATACGATTCTTTGTCCTCTTTGTCTACATTTTGACTGTGTTTAAGTTTGCCTCTCATAATATTTATTTGATTTTCTGCTGTGTTAATTCTACTCATTCACTGCTTCCCATATGGTTTTTAATTATTGTTGAATAATTTTATTGTCCTGGAAATATTTTTCAATCACGGCTACCTTCCTTTCCATTTGTTCTTGAAGTCCATTGGCCAAATAGAGGCCTGAGGTCACTATGTTTACCATGTGACTGAGTTCTAGTTAATAGAATATGAATTGAAGTGATGTGTGCAGCTTCTAGGACTGCCTCATGAGATCCTTCTGTGAGTCCTCCTTCATGCTCTTTCTCTCCCTCTTCCAGCTGAGTGCCAGGAAATTACAGTGAAAACCTGGGAGGCCTCATGATAAAGAGAGAAGAGCCTTTATTAGCTTGGATCCCTAAGGGTGGAACATTTACCCTGGGCTGTTATATAAGTGACAGATTAATTTTTATTGTGTTTGAGCCAATGTACTAATGTTGGTTGAATTTTTACAGCAGCTAAAGTTACTCTAATAATATATATTCTGAGATCAGTATGTATCTTTTCTAAAAGACTATTTTCACAATATTCTTGTAAAGTTTCTCTGAGAACAGCCCTGATTTAAGCTTTCTTAAAATTTACTACTGTTAGTATAAAAAGAGAACTTGGACAGTG
>PVIY010040835.1:0-22079 GCA_004026745.1 Myrmecophaga tridactyla | reverse complement strand
GAGTTTCCTGAAGTGATGAATTCTACACCCAGAAAGATGGTGGTTCCGCTTTGTGGAAAAATTTCTTTCCTACTTTGTCATTCGCCTTTAACTTTTATTTTGGGTGGAATTAATTTAGCTCACCGCAGGAGAACAGCTTGCGCATTTTATTAACGTTAAAGTCAAACATATTTAGGTCATAGAAATTTAGGGCCACAGTAAACTGACATCCCAGAAATAAAAACCTCCGTATCCTCAGAGAGATTGTTCAAAGACTTGCCCAAACTCAGGGCGGAATTTCTCACTTCTAACATCAGGGGAAACCTGAGTTTGCTAATGATGAAATCTAACATCATAATCTTACGAAAAATCATTGAATTCCAGGTGCAAGTAAGAAAAGCTTTCAATTATAAGTTGGCAAGCACTCCTGTCCCTACCCAGGAAAGCTGCTACCTGAAAGCTGTGTGCACTTGCTGATTCCTTTTTTTTTTTTGCACGGGCAGCTACCAGGAATCGAACCCAGGTCTCTGGCATGGCAGGTGAGAATTCTGTCACTGAGCCACCATCACACCACCCCTGATTCATTTTTTAAACAGACCCCCCAAAACAACAATTTCCCTTGCTCTCAATAGAGCTTTGAGTCACAAAAATTAATTACATACCCACTTTGAGTCACAAAAATTAATTACATCACCTACAAAATTAGCCTTGTGTTTTGCATCCAAAGGTCACTGTTCAGACTGAGAAATGGTTTAGTTCTTCCAAACACAAGGCTCAGCATATAAATATTTATCACACGGAGGACAGGAACTCATTGTCCATGGCTTGTTTACCTTATCAGGCCGTTACCTGGGGCAAAGAGTCCACTGTCTGCTTCCTGTCCCAATTTCTCTTGCCCAAGACCTTGGGCAATTGTTTATTTGACAATGTTCTGTCCCATTCCCTTTCTTCCGGGAATAAAGGCCCAGGATGCTAAACAAATACAATACCTGGTCCACAAAATACCTGCTTTATGGAGTTTCAGGTGTTGGCTGGAAAGATTCAACCTCAGTTATGAAAGAGAACATGGCTGCTCCATCCACGGGAGAAGGGGAAGCTTGCAATTCCCCATGCCTGATTTTTTGCTTGTTTGGGTTAGAGTTTCCAATGTTCTCAATGGCTTTCATGGAATGCCTTGTTGAACTTTTCATGGTGAAAATGAAAATAACAGAGATATGGGTGAAGAGGGACCACACCCTTCTATTTTATTACTGTTTTCTGTGTTTATAAAACTCGAATGTCAGAGAAACATTGACCAAGTTGGCCTTAATCTGGCCACATATTTATTTTGGCCATCCTTCACTTTTCTTTCACAAGGTCTCATACTAACCAGCTCGGGCAATTGTCACATAAGCAAGCCCAGCTGGGACTTGTGCCGACATCTACTCAGCATTTCTACTGCCCAAGACGGTCTCAAGGAATGGGCTTCTCAGCTCAGACTAAGTGAGCCCATTTGCAGGGAAACTCTGTTAACAATCTATTTTTCAAGTGTTGTTTTTTATACCTCTCAATTAGCCTGGTTCTTACCAGGATCACATACCTTGTTTGAATTGAGCAGAATATATTTTGACTCTCTTATTTTAGTTTCTTCTACCTATGGTGCTACTGATTCCAAAAATTGGCTAAGCTACTGTGCATTATGATATAATTTGCATTGCTTTTATTGCTATAAGGTGGAGTGGCCATTTGTAGCTCTCATTTCTGAATTGTCTGATATCCTCTGCCCATTTTTTTTCCTATAGGAGGATTTTTCTATAGGAAGATATTTCATAAAGTGTATTAAGAATATGAACACGTTTTTCTTATATAAAATCAGCAAACAGTTAATAAGCATCTGTACTGGCTCTTTTGTTTGTTCTAAACGGACCCCTTCTAAGGTTCATGAGCTAATCCTTCCAAACGATTCTCTAAAATTTGGTAAACAAACTCATATTAGTATCCAGTGATCCCATGAGGACAAGATTCCATCTGTCTCGTGCATTGTAGATCCCAGGACACAGACGTGCCCGGACCAAGTAGGTGTTTGATAAAAGTTTGTCTAATGAACAGAAAATCCATATATGCATTATTTGCTACTTTTTCCCCGAGCCATCCTCTCGGTAAGTCAAAGAAAATCCTAATCTTTTTATTCTACTCCCAATGTCAGCCTCTCATTCTTCTAATTATTTTAATGACTCTTATGTAAGATTTTTTCTTGACATAAGATAATAATAAAATGTATATGATTAAAAGGGGGAAATGTTGGATTGTATATGTGTATGTGGTGAGAGGATAAAAATTAAAAAAGAAAAATCCATGAAGTACACTACGTGGTAAAACCTAAGTTAAACCGTGGACTTTAATTACAATTATAAAAAATCACAAAATTATAAAAAAGTGTTATCAATTGTAACAAATGTTCCAATTTTTTGGAACAAATGCAAGGCATTGCTGGTGGGGTGGTGTTTGAGACTCCTGCATTTTATTCATGATTGTTCTGTAAACCCACAACTTCTCTAATAAAGAAAAAGAAAAAAACAGTGCATATGGTATCCTAGGTTTTCTGCAAAAGTAGGGACATATTTTTAGCTTTGCTTCCACAATTCTCTGGCTATTTTATGGGTTTTTAGCCGCAGTGATATATTTGAGCCTATGTCTTCACTGGAATGGCCCATTCTAAGTGCTAAAGTCTTCTTTTTGCCTTAAAACTGCGATAATGGAAATTATTAGCCTTAATAATTTTTATTATATGTAAAAAATAAATACATTATAAATAATTTTATTATAATGCCAAATTTCCCTAATTTACTAGCTTGTCCTTGGCCACTCTGAAACACATTTGTGGGGCTATCCACACATACGGAGGAAAGGGGGTTCCTCGTGGAAGCGTAATGGTCTGAGGAATTCCAGAAGGGTCTCTCCTGCCTCCGAACCACTCCCACGTTCGTACAACCGCACCTGAATTCCACCTGCGGCCGTTCAGTCACTATTCAGCGAGCGGAGCGCTGCTTCTCTGTCACCTGTGGCGAGAGGCACCCGCAGTAGAGGTTTGTGCCTGGGGCTGGAGATTTCCAGGCAGTCTCTTTGGAAAAGTAGGTTCAGCTGCAACGGGCAATGCCTGCATTCACCTTCTGCCTCGCGTAAACCCATTTATGAGGTCACTCAAGGTCACCAACCTGGAAGGGGTGGGGTGATGGATGTCATCCTGCCCACCAGCATTTTGGGAGGCTGCCCACTCACTGCTCCTACCCTGCCTTTCCCCTAAAAGTGTTTGGGACCCCCCTCTTGGAATTCAACTAGAAACTGAGGGACTTGGATTCTAATTCCAGCTCTCCCACCAAGCAGCAAAGACACTGTAAAGGAATCGCTTTACTTCTCTGGCCCCAGTCTTCTCACTCGTACAGTGAAATCAGACCCATATAAGTGCTTATCTAAAATGAGAGACGCACTCAGTGAAGCCAGCTAAAGGCTGAGCGAACAACAAACAGCCCAGCCTGGATAGCTTGACCATCTCAGAGAAAGGGACATTTGGTCTTGGAACTCAGGCATGCATGGAAGCCAGTCCCGTGAAGAATGGAGTAGGAGGGTCCCGTGGGAGGGGTCTGGGGAGGCAAAACCTGGGCAAATTCAAGGAGTGGAGAAAAAGCCCATGAGGTCCTGCCCTACCTGTCCACTGGAGCCTCGGAGCAGACTGTGCGGGGTCTGGCAAGTATGGGAAACTTCTGGATGTTGGCGACTGCAGTGGGGAGTCAGTAGGGGGTGTTACTTAGGTATGGCAAGTTGAACAGTGGCCTCCAAAAGATATATCCAGGTCCCAACCCCTGAAGCCTGTAAACATAACCTTATATGGAAAAAGGATATTGCAAATGTTATTGAGTTAAAGATCTTGAGATAAGGTCACCCGGTGTTGCGGTCTGAAAATATTATGTACCCTAGAAAAGCCATGTTTTAATCCTGTTCCACTCTTGTGGGAGCAGCCGTTTCTTTTAATCCTGATTCAATACCGTAGGTTGGAAACTTTAATCAGATTATCTCCACAAAGATGTGACACACCCAATTGTGGGTGTGACCTTTTGATTAGATGGAGATGTGATTCCACCCATTCCAGGTGGATCTTTATTAGTTTCCTGGAATCCTTTAAAAGAGGAAACATTTTGGAGAGAGCCAACAGAGAGAGACCCAACAGAAACTTCAGTGCCCAGAGCTGGCACAGATACTCACACTTGGAGAACAGACACACAGATGTTTGGGGATGCTTGGAGCCCAGCAGACATCACCATGAGATGTTAAACAAGCCAGAACCTGGAGAGAGCCAAGGGAAGCCAAGAGATGGAAGCCAGCCCCTGAGAAAAAAAAGTAAGGAACCCCCACAAGAACAGAGGCTGAAAGCAACAGAGCCCAGGAGCAAGGGACCAGCAGATGCCAGCCACGTGACTTCCCAACTGACAGAGGGGCTCCAGGCCCATTGACCTTTTTAAAATTAAGGTGTATTTTCCTGGGTGCCTTAGTTTGGACATTTTTATAGGCTTAGAACTGTAAACTTGCAACTTATTAAATTCCCTTTTTAAAAAGCTGTTCCATTTCTGGTATATAGCATTCTGCCAACTTGAAAACTAACACACCTGGGATTAGAGTTGGTGCTAAACCCAATAATAAGTGTCCTCATAAGAGGAAGGCAGAGGGAGACTTGAGACAGAAATGAGAGAAGGCTGTGTGAAGCTGGGAAGATACAGCCACAAACCAAGGAGCACCAAAGAAGGCAGCCACCACCAGAAGCTGGGAGAGGCAGGGGCATTCCAGGAGAGCTCAGGGGAGCACCCCTACAGGCTCCAGGGGTGCATGGCCCGCAGACACCTTGCTTTGGGTGTTGTGGCCTCCAGAACTGCGGAAGGGCACACATCCGTTGCTTGAAGCTACTAGGTGCAAGGTTTTTGTTGCAGCAACTCCTAGAAACTCAGACAGCAGGGGAGTGTGAGGGCCCCGGGAGAAGTTGGCTGTTCCCCAGGGGTGGAGGGGACGAGGGAGAACGGGAGCAGGTGATGTCCCTTGGGTGGGGTGTGCAGAGGGTGGTGCCAATTCACAGCTCTGGGTCCCGGCTGGAGAAAAGATGGACGTGGTTGGGGTGTGTTGGGTGGGGTATGCTGACAGGAGAAGAGGCGCAGACTCCCGGCTGGGGGGCCCTGTGCCAAACAGGAGTTTCAACTGTAATTTCCAACGGCATAATTATTTGAATAATCCTCCTGCGCTGAAGAGGAAAAGTCTCGTTTGAATACGTTCAGTTTGGGTGTGTTTGTAAAAACAGTGAATTCCATTTCTTTACTGCCATACCTTGCAAGCCCAGGTTTAAAAAAAGGCATATCAATACAGGTCACAAAGGTGCCTGACTTTGTTATCAAAGGCTCTTTGCTTATAAATAAATGATACACTTATTTTCCCATCCCATTTAATTGGGAACTTCATAAGCTAAGTATGAGCCCAAAAATCTCTTCATTCAAACAACGTATAGCCAGAAATTCCCAACAGCCTGTGCACAGGGCCATCTTAGCACATGGCTCGATTTTTCTAAGACTCCTAGTGTGTTAGTAACACAGAAATAGGGACTCACGTTAGTGCTAGACACTTTAATATGAAATGCCGTGCCAGAGGAGGCTGGGGGAATTGGTTAGAAATACAGCATTTGGGATGTCAAGGCAGAGGCAGCTGGTGCAAACATAGAGCTTTGTTATATTTTTTAACTACATGTCTGTCTTGGTCCCCACAGCTTTGGCTGCTGCCTGGTGGCCCCCAACACCACGTCGTCCCTGCTCGGTCCCCCTCCTGAGCTTCAGACTGGGTTGAAGCCTTGTGGTCAGTGGCTCCTGAACTTAACATGCCTCAAGAGAACCCTTCATCTCCATTGAAGGTGTTTTCATGGAGCAGGGAGGGCAGCTACCCCCAGGCTCCCCCTTCCACCCCCACCAGGGTGGCGTCAAGCTCATCAGCTCTCACATGGGAGCCCCATCCCCACTGCCACCGCCTTCACCCAGACTCATTGTGTGTCCCGTGTTGCTCAGTGGTCTCCCTGGCTCTCTCGGGGCTCCTTCCCCCGGCCCAGTCCCTGCACTGCAGCCAGAGTGAGCTTTAAGAAAGCAAATGAGATTTCATCGCTTCCCTGCTCGTACCCTTCAGTGGTTTACACTTACCCTCAGAATAAAGGCTAAACACCCGCCCCTAGCCGACAAAACCGTGCAAAATCTGGGCCCCAGCTCATCTCATATCCATTTACAATTGTAAAGCCATCCCTTCTCCTCTACTCCAGGGCTCCAAAGGCCCCACCCCTGCTTTATTCTTTGTGTCTCATTTATCAAACTATGTATTTTTTGGCATCATATAATATAATATTGTATACATTATTTTGGTAGTTAGGTTATTGTTTGTCTTTCTTTGCAATAAAGTGGAAGCTTCATGAGGGGAGGGTATTTGCATGTTTTGTTCTATGCTGTGTATTCCAGAACAGAATCTGCCACACAGTAGGAGCACAAATGTTGAATGAGCAAATGAATGAATGAATTCCCCTCGCTCACTAGGCTCCAGTCTCATTGGATTTTTTTTTTTTCTGTTTAGGAAAATCAGATCAAGATTTTTCCTGTTTGAACCTTTGCACTCAACATTCCCTTGCATGATATTTTGTTCCAGGGCTGCCTCCATGAGATCTTTCAGGTCTTCAAGCTTCTTATTACAGAGACCTTCTCTGGACACCCAACCTAGAGTCATCTGGTCTAGAACTGTGAAAATCTGAGATTTTAGCCTACTTGCAAGCTTACAAGCCACCCTACTGCAGTTCCATGGCTGCTGGCAGAAGACACGAGACTCCTGGGTCAGAGACAAAAGATTTGGCTGCTCACACCCCAGCATGAGCTGCACATTCATGTCGGTCCCCCTTGCTCCCCAGGTCCCATGCAGTTGAGGTGGGTGCTGCATACTAGTGGGTCTGCTGCTGAGGAGCCCTGAGCTGAGGGAACCTGAGCCTTTTATAATGGGCATTATTTTTATTATCCTGGATAGTAGACAAACCTGCCCTTTGCTCTAGAGGGAGACACTACTTGTGACTCTGCAGACTAAACAAACCTCCCTGAAAAGAGAGTCTGGAGTGAAGGCCACCAGTGCCCCTGCTCACAAAAAATCCCCAAAATGCAAGACATCTGTGGAAAAAGGCCTCCCAGGAAAGCCCCCGCCATCCTCGGTTGCTTTATCCTGGTTTTCTGTCTTTGCAGTGATTGCCACTCTTTGAAATCATCTTGTTCATTTATGTACCTGTTTATTGTCCCTTTTCCCCACAACCACCTGCTAGTCCAATGAGAACATAAATTCCTAGAGAGCAGAAACTTCCCTGAATTGCCCAACGGCCACCCCGCCCCTGGGAGAATGCTTTCATTGGGGGTTATAATACAGAGTGGGGAGACAGACTATAAACACAGGCATATACAAGGTAATTTCCAAGTGAAAAAAATAATAATTTCAGAACAAATAAGGCAGCCACCAGCATTGGTGGGGTGGGCGGTGCTGACAGGGAGTGGACGGGTCTCAGAGGCAGGAGGCGGTGCAGAAAAAGAGCTGGGTGGTGAAAAGACGGAAGGCAGAGGCGTCAGGTGGGAGGTTGTAACAGCCCAAGCAAAGGGGAAGAGAGAGGGAGGAATGGAAGAGAACTCTGGCACTTGAACATTGACACTGAGAAGCCCCAAGGTGGGGCTAGGGAAGGGCAGCCTGGAGGAAAGGCGTGGGAGGCTAAGCCCTACAGGGAGGGCCGCGAGCTGTGTCCAGCAGGAGTTGAGGGTGCTGTGAGCCACCCCAGGACAGTCCCAGTGGGGTCCCAGTGGGGTCCCAGCACTCCCGGCCGCCGGCACCAGGCATGCTGCACGCACAACCCATTCCGGCCTCACAAAATGCAGGATGAGGAAACCGCGGCCCTGGAAGGCAAAGCAACGTCTCCAGCGTCCCCCTGGCCTGGGCCTGCACCCTTTACCACGACACGACACTGCCCGTTACAGCAAAGCGCCCTGAACCCGGGATCACACATCCAAACTGTCATCGAAAGAACTTTTTGAAAATGCACCCACCTTCTTGCCCAAGAAGACACCCGGTGGGTGAGGCTGCTTCTGCAGCAGGGGCCAGAGGCCACGTCCCCAGCCTGGGCCACCTGGACACGGGTGAGAGGACCAAGGGCCTGGAGGGGACTCTTCTTGGCCAATCGAGACCTCCCAGGCTGGAGGACGAGCTTCGGAAGGTGATGCCTGTGGCTGTGGAGACCCAGGCCGGCGGGACGACCAGGCACCTTGGGGACCACAGTGGCTGGTGCAGGGCTCCGGGGCTCCGGCCAAGCTCTCCTTCGCCCTGTGAGGCAGGTGCGGGCCGGGTCCTTGCACGAGGTGCAGCACTCGGGGCTGGGCACCCCACAGGTGCGTCTGATCTCTGGTCCTCAGAGGTTGAGAACCACCTGTGTCCCCTGCCCCAGCAGCAGCTGTCAATCATCAGTGCTCAGCACCACTCCACAAGGACCAGGGCTGCCCTTGGACCTGGGAAACTCTGCTGAAGCCCGTCTCTGCCACCCCTGATCCCCGAAAGGGGCTCTGCTCCCCGACTCTCCATTCCGGAATTCACCCAAGAACACATGCAGAGGCCAGTCCCTGCTGTGATGACACGTGGTGTGTTACGAAGCAACCCCCACTCCCCCCACCCCTCAGACACCCCACTCCTTTCTACGACATCAGTTGCAATGTCTGGACCTCATGTGAAAATCTCAACAAATGAACAAACTGTAAAATTTGAGCACCGATCAGATAGGGAATGATTGTTCCTTTTTTGTTTTTGGTGGATAATGTGATTATTATTTTTTTAGATGACATCTTTTAGAGCTGCATACTGTAAAATTTACTGATGCAGTAATATTAATATCTAGGATATCAGCAATGGGGGTGGGGTGGGTTTGAAGCTGGGTGGGGAACACAAGGAGGGCTGTGAGGCTTTTCTCTTGTTTTTATGTAGGTTTGAAGGTTTCCATAATAAAAAGTTCACAAATCATTTCAAAAGCTTTTAAAACAAATTTGCAATCTGGTTTTCCTGCCTTCAGCCTTCATTTCTACCAGTTTTGTCCACTCTGACTCTTGACCGAGTGTTTCTGACCCGTGTTCTCTCTCCTGAGAATGGTTCTGGAAGCTTCTCTCGCGACGGGCTGCTTCTTCAGTTTGCCGCCGCTTTTCTTCTTTCCTGAGGATGGTCTTCTCAAACTGCCCTCAGCTAGTCAGTGAAAAGACAGTGGTTTTCTTTTCTATCCTCTCTGGCCTTCCTGAACTTTTTTCTCAACCTGAGAAAGTAGCCAAAACTCAGAAGAATTATGGTGAGAGTGGCCTGGCAAGCGGGCAGAGTCCCTGCCCCGCGTTTCTGGTCAGAAGGGAGGGAGTTTCCGCTGAGCTCTTCAAAAGAGGCCAGGAGTCCCTCTCCTAACAACATTATCTGTTCCTGTTTGAAATTTGCCTGCATTGGATAAGAGAAACTTCATTGTCTCAGACACAAAGTATCTTAGAAACCAGAGTCGCTCCGACTTTTAAAGGCCCTTGAATCTGCAGAAACTTCACATTTAAACAGAAACCTTAACAGATCTATCGGGTTTTATTACAATTCGAATAAGAAATTCGGCAAGAAAATTAGCAGCGTTCAGCTCTTCCCAGGAGAACCTTTTTCTAAAGTCAGGAGCCAAACTTGCCTGCTGATGAAGAGACTGTTTCTCCTGGAAAGGGGGCCGGTGGATGGTTTTGTGCGTTGTCAGTACAAATGATTTTAGAAATGAAACCTGCCCATGAAATTTGCTTCCCATTTTCCCTTAAGAACATATTTGTTCTGTTTTGAAAGGTATGGATAATCTCATCGTGACGATTTAAAATGTTTAACATATGCTCATGCACGAGAACTTGATTCCTGGGGACGGGGCGGGCAGTGTTCATAAATTCATAGCTTAAAAAATTAAACATTGAAACACACAGGTGTATCGACTGCTGGAATAGCAAAATAGGACTTATTGTTCCCAAACTCGGAACCTCAAAATCCAGACAAAATATTCAGTGCGGCAGAAGCACTTTTTTTCTGGGGCTATTACCCTTTGCATTCTGATTAAACAAGTGCTCTGGAGGACAAGTGGGACGAGAATAAATCTGTTCCCTTCTTTTTTTTTTTCTAATTGAATATTGCTTCTGTTGGGAGTCAGCTGCTTTCACCGCCTCCCTGAGCCCCGTGCAGAAAGGGGCTGTACAGAGCTTCGTGAGCAGAGGCGCCAACGCACCATGGAGACCTTATGCCATAAAACTGTCTTCCCTTGTTTTCAAGGTAAACTAATGGTGATGCCACCAGGAAAGGGACCACATGAAAAGAAGCTTCGGGAACCTGGAAGATTTGCTCAGGCAGTAATTCTTCTCCGTTTCCAAGTTCATTACCCTCGTTAGCTAAAGTCAATGGGACAAAGCTCCAAGCTTCTCAAAAGACTTATAAACAGGAAACATATATTTTAAACCTGTGAGTATAAAATAACTAGACTTATTTTTCTTCTTGTTCTCAATGCATGTCCCAGTTTCTCTCTTCTAGTAACTGTGCCTTATAATACCGTCCTTGTGTTCTGCATCACAAAGTACTGTCTTGTGCTCAGTGATGGTTTTGGGGGCTGGGGAAATGAATGGTGTGTTTTGGGTTGAATTGTGTCCCAGGAAGTAGTATGTTCAAGCCCTAACTCCGGCTCCTGTGAATATGACCTTATTTGGAAATAGAGCTGTGCTGGTTTGAAAGGAAGTATGCCCCCTAAGAAAAGCCATGTTTTAATATAAATCCCATTTCATAAAGATAGAATAATCTCTATTCAATACTGTATGTTTGAAACTGTAATGAGATGATCTCCCTGGATGATGTGATTTAGTCAAGAATGGTTGTTAAACTGGATTAGGGGACGACATGTCTCCACCCATTTGGGTGGGTCTTGATTGGTTTATTGGAGTCCTATAAAAGAGGAAACGTTTTGGAGAATGAGAGATTCGGAGAGAGCAGAACGATGTAGCCATGAGATGCAGAGAGTCCACGAGCCAGCAACCTTTGGAGATGAAGAAGGAAAACGCCTCCCGGGGAGCTTCATGAAACAGGAAGCCAGGAGAGTAAGCTAGCAGATGGCGCCATGTTCACCATGTGCCCTTCCAGCCGAGAGAGAAGCCCTGACTGTGTCCGCCATGTGCCTTCTCACTTGAGAGAGAAACCCTGAACTTCATCGGCCTTCTTGAACGAAGGTATCTTTCCCTGGGTGCCTTTGGTTGGACATTTCTATAGATTTGTTCGAATTGGGACATGTTCTCGGCCTTAGAACTGTAAATGAGCAACTTATTAAATTCCCCTTTGTAAAAGCCATTCCGTTTCTGGTATATTGCTTTCCAGCCGCTAGCAAACTAGAACAGTACATATATATGTATGTATTTGTGTGTTCAAAATTGGCTTGCCTCCTCTTTTTCTTTCTTTACTTCACTATTGTATACGGTATATATTTGTAGTAGCTAAACTGACATTTTAATCCACTGTTTGGGTACTATTGAGATAGGATTGTGACAGAACAAAAACAGGCGAGATCCTGAACTTGAAGTGGGATGCAGTGGTGTCTGAGTTATTGGGAATTGGACAGTAAGGAGATTCATTTTCATTTGCATATATAATATTTGTGTTTTGTCGGGGATAGTTCTGAAGTTATTGTACACAAAAGCGAAATGTGTGTGGTCGATGGGCAGTCAAGGGGTGGACTGCAGTGACCGTGTGATTTTTGCTTGTCCAGCATCTTTCTCCTGTCTTCTGCTAGAGTGCACCAGTAGTGGTTTGGGAAATCTATTCCACTTCCATTGGATACTGTCTTGATAAAATTGTCGGTTAAAACACCCCTCTTTCCCTTAGCAATGCCTGGGCATGTGATCCAGGTTAAATCAATCAGGTGGCTCTCTCCCTGAAACTGGACTCCCAGACAGAATCACACAAAAAGTCTAAAATGGCCAAAGCTGGGTCATCCCAAGGAACATCCTGATGAAACTGTCATTTTGTTCGTGTCACCTAGACCCCTGATCGTGCCCTTTAAAGTCCGATTCTTCCCCTTTTACTTTGGTTCTATGAGCTACTTCCTATCCTTCTAGTAAATTCCATTTCAGTTTAGAGTCATTGTCTCTGTGTGCAACCAAAGACTCCTGATTAAAAGAGATGGTGGCAGGTCGACTCACATGGGATAGCGGGTGGTGACAAGGGAGCAGATGGTAGTGGATGAGGCACCACGTGGGAGACCCAGAAGCAGGAGGAAAGCCAGAGAGTTGTGAGCTGAGAGCCATGAAGAGATGTTTACAAGTGGGAGAAACTGGGCGGCAGGATCAGAATTTACTGCGAGGCCAAGGGCTGCTGAGTGCCCATCGGACTTACCGTAGGGATGTCACCGTCGGTCTTGATGACAGCAGGTTCAGCCTCAAGTTGGGGAAAGCTCGATTGCAGTGTTGAGGAACAAGTAGAAGTGAGCTGAATAACTTAATTAAGGTGTCAGTTGGGCTGCTTTCACATCAGTCAAATCACAGCATCTCAAACGAGACGAAAGATTTCTTCTCTCCTGTGTAAAATCCAAGCACACATTAGATGGGCTATGGGGTGGGTGACTCTGTCCCAAAGGTCACCTGCAGACTGGGCTCCTTCCAAGAGTTGCTCACTGCCAGGATGCTGTCTTACCCACATGTCCAAAGCCAACTCCCATGCTCAAGTCCTCAGGAAGTGGAAAGAAGGTGCTGAAAGCAAGCAGCTTTTTTGAGAGACATGTCCTGGGAGCTGCCCAGATCTCCCCATTCAGACTCACTGGAACTTAGAGGAATGACCGTGGCTGCTGGTGAGAGAAGCTGATAATGCAGTTACCAGCATGTGTCCAGCCAAACCCAGGGGATTTACTTCTGAAAGAAAAAGGGGAGTGGGCAATAGTGAATCAATAACTCATGAAGTTGCTGCCACAGAGAACTCTGCCAAGGAGTTGAGTTGTGAAGGAGAGAGATGAAGGTGGAGGGCAGGTAGGTAGCAGGGGAATGGGTCTAGACTCAAAGGGAGCAGCAGAGAGAGATGTTGAAGCTAGAAGAATAAGATGTAATCAATAGAGGGGGGTCTCAGAAAAGGAGGATGCCCTTTTCTGAGGGCATCCTCAGAATGCTCTACACAGTCGGAGACCCTGGCTGACACTGTAACAGGAGGGAAGGAGGAAAGACTGAGAAAAAGTCAAGGAGAGTTGTGGGTGTAGATGCCAACATTAGAGGGTGCCTGTGACCACTGCTAAGGTTGAGTGGGAAGGGGGTATCTGGGTGTTTGAGAGAGGGGACACAATTTGAAATAGTCCTGGTTGAGAATGGCCAGTTCCTCGGAAGGATCCAGGGTACAGGTGAGATTGATGACCCTGGACTATAATGACCCCAATATTCACGGTGGGAGATTTCCATCAGTGGCACTAAACAGTCCAGGTGCAGCCTTTGAGAAAGCAAATGGTTGGGTTTACCCACAATCTATACAAGGCAAGAAATGAGGATGATTTTTTTTTTATATGCTGTATGGTGGGGGTCACATTTTATTCTTTTTCCATGTGACTATCCCATTACTGCAGCATCATTTGTTGACTTTTTTTTTTTTTTTTTTTTTTTTGCGTGGGCAGGCACCGGGAATTGAACCCGGGTCTCCAGCATGGCAGGCGAGAATTCTGCCTGCTGAGCCACCGTGGCCCACCCACCATTTGTTGAATTTTTGTTGTTTGCTTTTTCCTTTGTTCGTTTTTGCTTACTTGTTTGTTTTGGGGAAGTGCATGGGCCAGAAATCGCACCCGGGCCCCCCGCATGGCAGGCAAGAATTCTACCACTGAACTACCCTTGCATCCCCAAAAATGAGGATGCTTCTATTGGAATGATGACATCATCATTTCAATCCATGTCATCGAATGCTCTACAGGACACACTTTGTAATTGTAGGTCTGGAGAAGACAGCCGGCGAGAATCACCACTTCCATAAAGTTAAATGTGTCCTCTTTATTATGCTTTTAAACAAACATGCATCTTTATGAACAGCAAGCATCATTCATGAATGCAAGACAAAAGGGACACTTCTGGCCACGTTTAGAAAGATGTGGAGAGGGGAGCAGCGGGCAGCGTGCCCGCTCCGTGCAAGGGTGGAGAGTGTGTCATTTGCTGCATGTGGCAGCCCAGGAAGAAGCGATCACTCGCCTTGGGTCACTGGTAATTAGCAAGCATCGTGAGTAAAGAGTTTTATGGTCCATCATAGTTTTCAGTAAATGAAAATTGCTCTTCCTCACTGGGCAATTTAGTTGTATCTGAGTTAATCCAGGAAAGTCTCATTCATATTAATTATGACACGTGTGAGTCAACGAGTAGGTGTCACCCTGGAACTTAAAGAGGCACTGGTGTCCTTTCGGTTCTGGGAAAGTCGCCTCTGCTGGCAGGGTGCTTGCAGGTCGGGTGTGCTCTGTTTTGATGGTCTCCAGCTGAAGCTAATGGGGGACCGGGAAAAGGATGGAAAGGGGGTCTTCCTTAGGTTTTCTCCTCCCAGACTCACCCAAGTTCATCATCCACAGATCAAGTGTAGCCAAATGGCTTTCATTTCTCCCCTTGTCAATACCTCATTGACTCACTCTATTTCCCGTAGAACCAAATGCTGGAGAAGTGATTAGTCCAGTAACAATAAGGGCAGAAGGTTTTTTCCTCAAAATGATGTCCCCAATTAGATAGTATGTAAGTTTCCACAGGGACACCAGTGGGGGAGAGGAAAAGCTTCCACCTGCCTCTAAGTGCCCTCTGAAGGAGAAATGTGTTTATGAACTGAAGCCCGTATTGTAATATGTGAGCTTTTCTCTGAAAGACTGAGTCCGACAAAAACTTTTACCTTCTGAAACATGGGAGAACATAAGTCTTCCAAGTTTAAACCAACTCTGAGAGTGAGTCACCCCCCATGGCTGGCACCCTGGAGCACCGGCCAGCAGGCTCCCTGCAGGGACCAAGGGCTCTCTGAGCAAACAGCATATGTAGTGTATTCCCCAGCTCTGCCCTCTTCTTTGGTTCTTAGCTGATAATAATAGCTCCCTGCATTTATATACTAACCTCAACTTTCAACACCATGCCACAGTGTGAGATATTTGTGTCAGGGAAAAATGTAACATTCCTCATTTTATTATGGATGAAACAAACCCACTGCCCTTTATTTTTTGGGAAGGGTTAGGCAGTTTGCAACAAATCTCTGAGTAGAGAATGGAAAATGTGTGTCACTGGAGTATGATAAACTATTTGCTGCCTATTATTTACTGCACTGGCTACATCAACAGCACCAATGAGTCATAAATGCCATAGAGATATATGTCGATTTTCAAGTATTAACCTAAATTTTCAAAGTTAGAGTAACCATGGCTTAGGATAGAGTACAGAGTCAAAGATTCTATTTTAAATGTATATAAACATCAGCAAGTTCTGTTTAGGTGGCACCATTTTGTATTCTTACGGTATAAGGATAAACTGGTTTAGAAGGAAGTAAGTGTGCTTATAAAAACAGTTACACAAATGTTAAAATAAATTTAGATTGAAATGCTAGTGATCAATGAAGGGGAGGGTAAGGGGTATGGTATGTATGATTTTTTTTCTGTTTTCTTTTTATTTCTTTTTCTGAATAGATGCAAATGTTCCAAGAAATGATCATGATGGTGAATATGCAACTTTGTGATGATATTGTGAATTACAGAATATATATGTAGAATGGAACGATCAAAAGTTAAGAATGTTTGCATTTGTTTGGTGTTTATTGGTATTTAAAAAAAATTTAAATTATTAAAAATAAACAGTTACAGCTTATCTGGTACGTTTCAAAATCAACTCACTGGACCCCAAATGGATTTTAATCCTTTCATTTTATCCTTCCTTCATTTACCATTAGGCTTTAGAGAGTGGCCTGAACATCCCATTCCCAATGCACACACATAGAAACAAAGGCCAGTACAGACAAAGAAAATGTGGTCATATTTGCCATATTCGTCATCATATGAAATTCTCAGCTCCTCATACCCGTTATGATAATGGGCTATTCCTTTCAAAATAGGGGTACACATTTTTCAGTAGGCTTGAAAAATGCATCGAAAGAATTTTTTATAAGTGTCTACTTGTGTTAGACGTTTTTGGGCAGCAGGGCTCATGCTCTCTGCCTCCCCTCTCTCTGCGGGGGTCTCCAGCCTTCCGCAGCTCTGCGGGGTCTCAAACCCTCTCGCTTCCTGTGTCCCGGATGCTCTGACTCAGTGGCTGGTGATGCAGGGGAACAGTCACCCGCCACTCCAGGGGGTGCACCGGGGGTCGCTGATGGCCAAGGGGGGCAGGTGCTGAGGGGGCCAACGCACCCCGCCCCCGCCTCGCCCCCTCGTCTTTCCCCAGATGGACTGGGCCCGGCGGCTCCCACAGATGAACAACCTGCAGACTCAGCAAGGTCCGCTTGCGTAGGGCTCGCCCTCCCGGGGGAGCTACCACCACCAAGCCATTCTTGGACTCTACTTCGGGGAGAGCTCAGGCAAAGAGGAACCTGACATTCTTTCAAGAAAAATCCCACTTGATGATTTCCTTCTATCCATATTTTCATGTCCTGCCCACAGAAATTAAATTTCCATTATGGTCTTACCAATTCCATTTCACTGTCTCATAATGTCATCTGCTGGAATTTTGCCTCTAATGCTTCAATGACTATGCGTCTACCCAGAACGGGCAGGGCGGTGGGAGGGAAATGGACTTCGGAGTCAAATGACCTGTTTCCAGTCCAGCCCCGCCGTTTACTAAGTACGTGCCCTTGGCCAAGTCATCTAACCTCTCTGAGTCTCTGTCACCTCGTTTTTAACATGAACTTAATACAATAAAAGTGGAAATAAATGGCATTAAAAAAAAAAAAGACCTTTGCACCTGGAAATTGAAAACCTCAAACAACTCTTAGGCGAGTGAAAAAATACAAAATGAAATTGCAAAACATCTTTAAAATAACGATGTGTGTAATAGAGCTGAAGTAATTCTCAGAGGAAAATTTGTAAATTAAATACCTCTATCAGTCAAAATGAAAATAAATGAATTAAACACCCAACACAACATAGAAAACAAACATACATGAGAAGAAAAAAAGTTGATCTTTTGAAAATTCAAAGACATTTAACACCATTTTGGGAAAGGTTGCTCAAGGAAAAAAGATTTTAAAAATATTAAGAATGAAAAAGGAACAAAATTAAAAACTCAGCAGATATTTAAAATATATCAAGAGAATATTACAATTGACATATCAAGAAAGATGAAAACTTAAATTAAATGTATAGAAACTTAGAAAAATATATAACTTGTCAAAACTGAGAAGAAATAGAAATTCCAGTCCTAAGTTAATTTATAATTATAGCAAATTCCAATGAGAATAACACAAGTTGTTTTTTCTTTTTCTGAAGCCAGACAAGTTGATTATAAAGTTCATTTGTAAGAATAAACAGAGAATAGCCAAGAAAAGAAAACAAAGAAGTGTAATGGTGACGGGGGTGGCTAGCCCATCCAGATATTAAAGCACATTGGAAAGCCCCTATTAATAAAATATTAATATAAATATAAAATAGTTTAGTCTCAATATGTGCATCTATAGACAAACAAATCAAATAGAATAGAAAATCCAGAAATTGACCCAAATATTTATAGAAATTTAATATATGATTAAGGTGACATCTCAAATCAGTTGGAAATTTTAATATGAGATGTTAAGATACCTGGAAGGCATATGGAAAAGCATTAAGTTGGATTCATCCATATATCATACACCAGGATATATAATAAATGGATCAGATATTAGCTGTAAAATTAAAAAAATGGAAAATATCATACACCAGGATATATAATAAATGGATCAGATATTAGCTGTAAAATTAAAAAAAAATGGAAAATTCCTTTATAGCCTAGGAGTGAAGAAAGTTTCCTAACTCTGGCTCAAATTCCAAAAACAATAATTTTTAAAAATACTTGATAAATGTGCTTAAATAAAAACATAGAAGTTGCTTGGCCAAAAAGCGCAACAAGCTGAACAAAAAAACAAATGGCAAAGTTAGAAAAATATTTACAATTTGTATTGCAGACAAAAGGATTAACATATTAGATTGAGCCATTTGAAATTTGACCATTTTCAACCTAACAAAATGGTAATTTCATATGATTCAACTCAATATCTACTATTAAACACCTTCTAAAAATAAAAAGAAAGTGGACAATATCCCCATAGAAGGTTATTTGAGAGATATGGATGCACAGTATACAAACAGATTTAAACCATTTGAAAAGATGCTCAGACACAGTCCTGGGAATCTCTCTGAGAGATACTCTGCAAAATTTGCTGGAAAGAGGCATTACAAAATCAATTCAGTACAGAACTATGTATAATCACAAAAGACTGGAAACAATTCATTAAAGAGATTGTAATTTTCTGTTCATGTAATATCTTTGTCTGGCTTTCGTATTAGGGTGATGTTGGCTTCACAGAATGAGTTAGGTAGCTTCCCCTGCTCTTCAGTTTTTTGGAAGAGTTTGAGCAGGATTGGTACTGATTCTTTCTTGAATGCTTGGTAGAAATCACATTTGAAGCCATCTGGTCCTGGGCTTTTCTTTTTTGGGAGCTTCCTGATGACTAATTTAATCTCTTTACTTGTGATTTGTTTGTTGAGGTTGTCTCCTTCTTCTTGAGTCAATGTTCATTGTTCATGTTTTTCTAGGAAGTTGTCCATTTTATCTACATTGTCTAGTTTATTAGCATAAAGTTGCTCATAGTATCCTCTCATTACATCCTTTTTTTCTGTAGGGTCAGTGGTTATGTGCCCTCTTCCATTTCTGACTTTATTTATTTTCATCCTCTCTCTCTCTTTTAAAAAAAGCTTTTTTTGTCAGCCTAACTAAGGGTCCATCGATTTTATTCATTTTCTCGAAGAACCAACTTCTGATTTTGTTGATTTTCTCTTTCATTTTCATATTCTCAATTTCATTTATTTCTGCTCTAATCTTCGTTATTTCTTTCCTTTTGTTTGCTTTGGGGTTAGCTGGCTGTTATTTCTCTAGTTCTTCCATGTGAACAGTTAATTCCTTGATTTTTGCTCTTTCTTCTTTTTTAATATAGGTACTTAAGGCAATACATTTCCCTCTCAGCACCATCTTTACTGCATCCCATAAATTTTTATATGCTGTGTTTTCATTTTCATTTGCTTCAAGATACTTACTGCTTTATCTTGTAATTTCTTCCTTGCCTCGTTGTTTAAGAGTGTGTTGTTTAGCCTCCATATATTTGTGAATTTTCTGGCCCTCTGCCTTTTATTGATTTCCAACTTCATTCCATTTTGATCTGAGCAAGTGTTTCGTATAATTCAATCTTTTAAAATTTACTGAGACTTGTTTTGTGACCGAGCATATGGTCTATCCTTGAGATTGATCAATGAACACTTAAGAAAAATGTGTATCCTGCTTGTTGTGAGGTGTAATTTTCTGAAAATATCTGTTAAGTCCAGCTCATTTATCATATTATTTAAACTCTCTGTTTCCTTTTGAGTCTCTGACTAGATATTCTATCCATTGATGAGAGTGGGGAATTGATGACCCAAACTATTATGGTAGGGGTGTCTACTTCTCCCTTCAGTGTTATCAGTGTCTGCCTCATGTGTTTTGGAGCACTCTGGTTCAGTGCATAAATATTTATGATTGTTATGTCTTCTTGTTGAATTGTTCCTTTTATTAATACATAATGTCCTTCTTTGTCTTTTTTAATTGCTTTATATTTGAGGTCTAATTTGTTGGATATTAGTATAGCTACCGCTGTTCTTTTCTGATTGTTGTTTGCATGAAATATCTTTTTCCAATCTTTCACTTTCAACATATTTTTGTCCTTGGGTCTAAAATGAGTCTCCTGTAGACAGCATATAGATGGGTCCTGTTTTTTAATCCATTTGCCAGTCTGTGTCTTTTGATTTGGGAATTTAATCCATTAACATTTACTGTTATTACTGTAAAGGCAGTACATTCTTTTACCATTTTGTCTTTTAGATTTTGTATGTCATATCTAATTTTTTTCTTTTTATCTTTACTGATAGTCTTCATTTCTATACTGTTCTCTGAACCTCTCTCTCCTATCTTTTCCTATCTGCCTATAGTGCTCCCTTTAGTATTTTTTGTAGCACCAATCTCTTAGTCACAAATTCTCTCAGTGACTATTTGTCTGAAAATATTTTAATCTCCCCCTTGTTTTTTCATTTGTTGTTTTTTTGTTTTACAACATGGGCAGGCACCGGGAATCAAACCCAGGTCTCCAAAAACGGGGAAGAGTGAAATGAGACTAAGTGTCAATGGCTGAGAGATTCCAAACAGAGTCGAGAGGTTATCCTGGAGGTTATTCTTACACATTAAGTAGATATCACCTTGTTGTTCAAGATGTAGTGGAGTGTTCCAGTAGCCATGTTTCTTGATGATGATTGAGCAATGATATAGCTTTCACAATGAGACTCTGTGAATGTGAAAACCTTGTGTCTGATGCTCCTTTTAGCTACTGTATCAACAAAAGAGTAGAACATATGGAATAAAAATAAATAATAAGGGAACAAATGTCAAAATAAATTTAGTTTGAAATGCTAGTGGTAAATGAAAGTGAGGGGTAAGGGGTATGGTATGCATAACTTTTTTTTCTCTATTATCGTTTTATTTCTTTTTCTGTTGTCTTTTTATTTCTTTTTCTAAATCGATGCAAATGTCCTAAGAAATGATGAATATGCAACTATGTGATGATATTAAGAATTACTGATTATATATGTAGAATGGAATGATGTCTTATTGTTTTGTTTGTTGTTAATTTTTTTAATTAATAAAAAACTAAAAAAAAAAAACAAACAAAAAAAAAACCCAGGTCTCCAGCATGGCAGGTGAAAACTCAGCCACTGAACCACCATTGCCTGCCCTCCCCCTTGTTTTTGAAGGACAGTTTTGCTGGATATAGAATTCTTGGTTGGCAGTTTTTCTCTTTCAGAATCTTAAATATATCATACTACTACCTTCTCACCTTCATGGTTTCTGCTAAGAAACCCACACATAGTCTAATCAAGCTTCCCATGTATGTGATGGATTGCTTTTCTCTTGCTGCTTTCAATATTCTCTCTTCATCTTTGACATTTGACAATCTATTAGTAAATGTCTTGGAGTAGGTCTATTCAGATCTATTTTGTCTGGAGTACGCTGCACTTCTTGGATCTGTAATTTTATGTCTTTCATAAGAGATGGGAAATTTTCGGTGATTATTTCTTCCATTAGTCTTTCTGCTTCTTTTCTCTTCTCTTCTCCATAACATGTATAGTCATGTTCTTCATGTTGTCATTCAATTCCTTGAGACCCTGTTCATATTTTCCATTCTTTTTCCTATATTTTCTTTTGTGTGTCAGATTTCAGGTGTTCTGTCCTCTAGTTCACTAATCCTTTCTTCTGCCTCTTCAAATCTATTGTTGTAGGTTTCCATATGTTCTATTGTGCCTTTCATTCCCATAAGTTCTGTGATTATTTTTTTTCAAACTTTCAAGTTCTTCTTTATGTCTACCCAATATCTTCTTTATATACTCCCTCAACTTGTTGATTTGATTTTTGATGAGATTTTCCATGTCTGTTCAAACATCCTGAATTAGTTGTTTTTAATTCCTATACCTCATTTGAACTGTTGATTTGTTCCTTTGACTGGGCCATATTTTCAATTTTCCTAGTATGATTTGTTATTTTTTGCTGGCATCTAGGCATTTTATTTCCTCAATTAGTTTTATTCTGGGGGTTGTTTTCACTCTTTTACCTAGCGTTTTCATGTAGGTTGGCTTTGCTCTCTTTCTGTTCTTTGAATTTTGTTCAACCTATTCTAGACCTCTAGCATAGGTTCTGTTTAACTGATCCACATTTTTCAGTTCGTGTTTTTCTGCTTCTTGCCCTGCTTATATGGAGCCTTTTTTTTTTTTTTTTTTTTTTTTT
>PVIY010040834.1:0-22081 GCA_004026745.1 Myrmecophaga tridactyla | reverse complement strand
CAAGTCTACTTAAAATTAGGCCTAAGAGTCACCCCCAAGAGAACCTCTTTTGTTGCTCAGATGTGGCCTCTCTCTCCAGCAAACACAACAAGCAAACTCACCACCTTCCCCCGTCTACGTGGGACATGACTCCCAAGGGTGTGGACCTTCCTGGCAACGTGGGACAGAACTCATAGAATTAGCTGAGACTCAGCGTCAAAGGACTGAGAAAATCTGCTCGACCAAAAAGGGGAAGAGTGAAATGAGACAAAGTGTCAATGGCTGAGAGATTCCAAACAGAGTCAAGATGTTATCCTGGAGGTTATTCTTAGGCATTAAGTAGATATCATCTTATTATTCAAGATGTAATGGAGAGGCTGGAGGGAACTGCCTGAAAATGTAGAGCTGTGTTCCAGTAGCCATGTTTCTTGATGATGATTGTATAATGATATAGCTTTCACAATGTGACTGTGTGATTGTGAAAACCTCTGTCTGATGCACCTTTTATCTACCTTGTCAACAGACAAGTAGAACATATGGAGTAAAAATAATAGGGGGAACAAATGTTAAAATAAATTTAGTTTGAAATGCTAGTGATCAATGAAAGGGAGAGGTAAGGGGTATGGTATGTATAATTTTTTTTTTTCTGTTTTTATTTTCCTGTTTTTTTATTTCTTTTTCTGAACTGATGCAAATGTTATAAGAAATGATTATGATGATGAATATGCAACTATGTGATGATAGATGATCAGTGAATTACTGATTATATATTTAGAAGGGAATGATCATATGTTAAGAATGTTTGTTTCTTGTAATATTTTTCTAAAAATTCAAAAATTAATTAAAAAAGAAAATTACTCTCATTAAAAATACTAAACTATAAACAACAAAAACTCTCAAATTTGTATCTGATTATTAGACTAAATAATTTTTTTTAAATAACACAGTAGACACCCACTTATGAAGAATCCAGGTTCAGTACAGTCATAAAATTATCTGAAGCTCTTGCCATTTGAAGCCGATTACCCTATGTCACAGACAGACAGAAGAAGTGACAGAAACACACATTACCAAAATGTAGACTAACCAGATGTATAGTTGACTGATGACTTCACTCACAGATATAGAAAAGTCTAACTTTCCAGACAGTTATCTTTCTGGATACAAATAAGCTGATCAAGAGATCACAAATTTCAGCCCAGAATTCTGAAGCTTCAGCTGTAAATTTTTAGCTTTTACGCCAATTAATGCAATTTGTCTTTTTTAAAAAAATGCTGTTTAAAAAAATAAGAGCAAACCTTTCCACTCTGATGGTGAGGTCCTCTGCAGGTGCCTGATGTGAACAGCCACTAGGATCCTGAGGAGGAGCAGCACGGCCTGAACTTTCTCCTCCTTAATTATTAAATAACAAGAAATAAGAGAAGACTGCAATTAATGCTAAGTTTTAAAAGAAGTAAATCTTTTGAGTTACAACATTTATTAATAATCTTATTTCTTAAACATTACATATTTTCTCTAAGAATGGAAAAGAAATAAATGACTTCAATCACACATACAGAAAAGTCTAATTTCTAGACCGTTATCTTTACTAAGTCTGAAGTTAAGATCTAGATGAAATAATGTATGTAAGTATATAAGGCAGTTATACAGTTGAGAGCCACCAAGGTGATGGTCAGGGATAAAAAATGAAGAATTATCAAATAACCTGGCAGAATGGGGAACAGCAAAAATAGAATAAGCGTACTTGACCATGGGTAGGCTTCACTCTAGAGCAGTGCTGTCCAATATCGAGGCAGTCCAAAATGGTCACCACTAGCTATATCTGGCTTCTGAGCACCTGATAACACGGCTAGTGCAGCTAAGGGAATGCGTTATTAATTCTATTTTATTTTCATTAACTTTAACCAAAATAGCCACATGTGGTTGTGGCTACAGTATTGAACAGTGCAGCTCCAGAAACCAAGTTTGATCCTGGTATGGTTCTATACTTTAGTTGTTAAGTTGGCCCAACAGATCTGCTTAGGCAAACCATGTGACTCCTTAGAGAGGCTCTTTATATCCATACTAGTATTAAAGATTACCTGAAGGATAGAATTTTGTCTAGAGGGCAGTTATGGTCTACATTTTCCTTGATGTATGCCTAAAGCCAGTCATTTCCTTCCTTACCATTTATTATCAATTAGATTCTTCTTTACATTTACAATCTTTGGAAGAGCACGTAGTATGGAGCCAGAAACCCTGGGTTCAAGTCCTGGTTCTGTCACTTTGATAAATTACTTAAAATCTCTGTACCTCATCTGCAAAATGGGGGTATTAACCTCATACGGTTATTGTGAGAATTATGAGTTAAAGTAAAGCACTTACCCCAACTCTCCAAGTAAAATCATTACCCTTTCCCACCATGTGGGACATGATGTGCAGGGGTGTGAATCTCCCAGGGAATGTGGGACATCACACTGAGTGATGATATAACTCCCCCTATTTGGGAGATGACATCGAGGGCTATCAGTGTTCCTGGCAACACGGGATATAACTCACATGGCTCTGAGACTGTGGGATCAACAATGCCTTCATGACCAAAGAGGGAAAAGAAATGTAACAAACAAAATAAAGTATCACTGGCTAAGGAGTTCCAATAGACTCAAGAGGTTTCTCTGGATGCTACTCTTATGCAAGCTTCAGCTAAATACTGCTAATTGCCATGGTTTGCCAAACCCCAACCAACATCATTTCTGTTAACCCTAAAGAATACCTAGGGCTCTTCCTGACATTCTACAAAATTTGCCTGCACTACATTTACTTTTCAGAAACCAAAAGCCTTCAGATGGTTCCTAGGCCAGACAAGTCCTGAAACCCAAACGGGCCACTCTCTCCAAGAACATCAACCAGTTCCATCCCACTATCCTATATTGTCAACACCCCTTTTCACATGAAAAAAATGACAATGGGCATAACCCAATATCCCTAAAGACTGGGAGAAGGATCAAAGGAGAAGGAAGAGTTATATCAGAGAAGTTAAGATTTAACAAAGAAGTATGACTACTGAATCATGACACTGATTATTTCTTTTTAGTCTCCAGTGTCTTAGAGCAGCTAGAAGGAAATACCTGAAATTGTGGGACTGCAACCCATACCAAACTCTGAAATCTGTTCTGTGATTACTTGTCAAATTGTACTTGGAAATTTAGTGCTTTTTTGTATACTTCACAATAAACAAAAAAGTAAAGCACTTAAATCTTTACAAAAACTAGCACAGAACAAGTTATTTATAGTTACTATACTAGGAGAAATAATTAGTATTACTTAGGATTTATTATAACATTGTTATTCTTAATTCTCTCCTGTAGTGTTTGAGGTATTTTAGACCTATCATTTAAAAAATATTTTAAAATCTTAAAAATATTAAAAACTACATAAAGAGACAAAAATGAATGACTGTGAAAAAAGCGAAGAATAAACAAAAAGTGTCATTAAATCTAAGATGATGAACAAAGTATGAGTACATCAACTTCTTAGGTAGCTGGTATTACATTCAAGGTGACAGAATTATACCATATCTATTTGGATTCTACCATCTTCCAATGACTTTTAAAGCTTCAAAGAACAGAAAAGGAATAATTAATAAGCTGATATCTAAGCTGCAAAACAGCAGAGAGTTGAAAACACCTAATAGCCTTAAATATAGGCACTAAGCCATATATATATAACTAGCTCCCAAATACTGGATCATGAAAGAATTTGAAGATCATAAAATCACAGTTGATGTCTTTGAGAAATCACAATGGCCAATATTTCCCAAATTTAAGGGAAGAGGGAAAAACGTTGGGAATCTAAGAAATGCATCACTTTAAGCAACAATAAAATTGTAGAACAAATTAAATAAGAGAAATGCTATCTAAAGTGCACTGAAGCTGTCACACCACCATATGAGAGTTGATGGTGCACATCCTTATCCAACTCTGCATTTAGTGATGTTATCTAAGTGGCTTTAAAACAGCCGTAGCAGGAATATGTATACCTCAGAAATGAGCAAATGCTACAAAAAGGGCATTCTTTTTCTCAGAGAGCCTGTCAAACATTTAGCAGCATACCAATGAAAGCAACCTTGAATAAGAAGGTTGGCACTTCTTATTCACCACTGGCATACCACTGGCACCCAGCATGTGTTCAGTAAGAAATTAACTACCTTTCTTTAATAAATAAAATGAAAGGAAATAGGGAATATCTTGAGGCAAATGAAAGTGAAAACACAAAATACCAAAACTCTTGGGACGTAGCAAAAGCAGTGCTCAATGGAAATGCAAAATTTTAAACACTTCTATATAAGAGAAGCAAAATCTCAAATCAAAAACTTAACCTCAGATGCGGGCCAAGATGGCGGCTTAGCAAGGAATGGAATTTAGTTCGTCCTCCAGAGCAGCTAATAAATAGTCAGGAGCAATACAGAACAACTGCTGGGGCCACGTCAGCGACCAGACACAGAGCGCACACCAGTCTGGACCGGCTGTGAACCCACCCAGAACCGTGAATTCTACAAGCCGCAGAGCCCAAGCCCCTTCCCCACAGGCTGCTTCCCAGAGGGGAAAGGAAAGGGATTTTACTAGCTGCAGGGGATGAACGCAACCAAACTCCAACTGCAGAATTAATTAACAAATTCTGACTTCTTAAAATAGGCCCCCAGCTCAGGTGAACCTCCAGTAAAAGCGGAAGTGGCTGGTTTTTACCCTGGCAGAGAGGGGGCAGGGCTGACAGAAGAAGAAAAAAAACAAACAAACAAAGGTTTTTTTTGGATTTGAAAAGGTCTGGGCCCTGAAGGAAAGTAGGGGGCACATAAGACCGGGAAATATACAGACAATGTACCAACTTAAGCTCATGATTGGCAAACCTGAGGAATGGGGGTCCAGCCCTGAAAAGGATTTTTCTCTTTCGTTTTGGCAGCTGTGTTTCTATGCCTTGACTGCTCTTTAGATGCAGCTGCAAGGCTTCCTGGGCTCCACTGTCCCAGGCATAGGCCGAATTAAGCTTGTTTGAATGTTTGTCTGGTGCCTGTGCCTTCCCAAGGAGAGGGGTGGGGGACAGCTCATGTGGAATCCCTCCCTCAAGGAGTTCACACCCAAAGGTCTGGAAAACTAAAGCAATTAAAACCAGACTACAACCTCTCCTCTGTCTCCAGCACGTCCCCAGCAGGAAGAGTCTGCTGAAGTAAAAGGTACCGCATCACCTTATGCTGGTGGGACCTGTAGGCAGACAAGCGCCACATACTAGGCAGGATAGGAAAAACGGAGAGCCCGGGAGTTTCATAGGAAAGCCTTTCAATCTGCTGGGTCTCACCCTCAGGGAAAACTGTCGCAAATGTCCTCCTGTCAGGAGGACAGTCTGGTCTGGGAAAATCTGGCTCCTTAAAAGAGCCTCCTAAACAGACCCTCCTAAGGGGGGAAAAGAAAGGCATCATACAGGCAGTGCAAGAAAAAAGAAAACAAGAACTGAAAAATTCTCCTCTGTTAAACAAAATCTAAACCAGTGGTCCAGAATAAGCTGAACGGAACGTCAAAAAACAGACAGACAACGAAATCATCCAGCAAGAAAATCCTAGGTAAAAAAAAAAGTGAAAACAATCTCTAGAATAAACTAATTAAGGTAATTAAATGCCTAGACACCAACAAAAAATAAATCACACTAGGAAAATTGAAGATATAGCCCTGTCAAAGGAATAAGCCAACAATTCAAATGAGATACAGGAGTTGAAACAATTAATTCAGAATGTTCGAACAGACATGGAAAACCTCATCAAAGATCAAATCAGTGAATTGAGGGAGGATACAAAGAAGGCAAGTAATGAACAAAAAGAAGTTATCAAAAGTCCGAAAAAACAAATTATAGAATTTATTGGAATGAAAGGCACAGTAGAAGAGATGTAAAAAACAATGGAAACCTACCATGTCAGATTTCAAGAGGAAGAAGACAGCATTACAGAACTGGAGGATGGGACATCTGAAATTCAACAAGCAAAAGAAAATATAGAGAAAAGAATAGAAAATTGTGAGCAGGGACTCAGAGAATTGAATGAAAACATAACGTGCATGAATATATGTGTTATGGGTGTACCAGAAAGAGAAGAGAAGGGAAAAGGAGGAAAAAAATTAATGGAGGAAATTATCACTGAAAACTTCCCAATTCTTATGAAAGACTTAAAATTACAGATCCAAGAAGTGCAGCGTACCCCAAACAGAAAAGATTCAAAAAGATGTACTCCAAGACCGTTACTAATCAGAATGTCCGATGTCAAAGAGAAAGAGAGAATCTTAAGAGAAAAGCAATCCATCACATATAAGGGAAGACCAATAAGACTATGCGGAGAGTTCCCAGCAGAAACCATGGAGGTGAGAAGACAGTGAGATGACATATGTACACTGGCTAAAAGAGAAAAACTGCCAAGAAGAATTCCATATCCAACAAAAATTGTCCTTCAAAAATGAAGGAGAAATGAAAACATTTTCAGACAAAAAAATCACTGAGAGAATTTGTGACCAAGAGACCAGCTCTGCAAGAAATACTAAAGGGAGCACTAGAGACAGATAGGAAAAGATAGCAGAAGGAGCTGTGGAAAAGAACGTAGAAATAAAGACTATCAGTAAAGGTAAAAGAAGGAAAATTAGTTATGACATATAAAATTCAAAAGGCAAAATGGTAGAAGAAAGTACTGCCCATACAGTAATAACACTAAATCTTAAAGGATTAAACTCCGCAGTCAAAAGACATCGACTGGAAGAATGGATTAAAAAACAGGACCCATCTATATGCTGTCTATAGAAAACACATCTAAGACCCACAGAAAAACATAGGTTGAAAGTGAAAGGTAGGGAAAAGATACTCCATACAAATATCAATCAGAAAAGAGCAGGAATAGCTATACTAATATTCAACAAACAGACTTCAAATGCAAAACAGTTAAAACAGACAAAGGTGGACACTATGTATTAATAAAAGGACAACAGCACGATACTCCTTTTTCTCAAGTGCTCGTGGATCATTCTCAAGGATAGACCCTATGCTGGGTCACAAAGCAAGTCTCAATAAATTTAAAAAAGATTTAAATCATGAAAAACACTTTCTCAGATCATAAAGGAGTGAAGCAGGAAATCAATAATAGGCAGAGTGCCAGAAAATTCACAAATACATGGAGGCTCAACAACATACTCATAAACAACCAGTGGGTCAAGGAAGAAATTACAAGAGAAATTAGTAAATACCTCGAGGTAAAAGAAAATGAAAACACAACGAATCAAAATTTATGGGATGCAGCAAAGGCAATGCTAAGATGGAAATTTATTGCCATAAATGCCTATATCAAAAAAAGAAGAAAGAGCAAAAATTAAGGAATTAACTGCCTACTTGGAAAACTACAGAAAGAATAGCAAATTAACCCCAAAGCAAGCAAAAGGAAAGAAATAATGAATTTTAGAGCAGAAATAAATGAAACTGAGAACATGAAAACAATAGAGAAATATCAACAAAACCAGAAGTTGGTTCTATGAGAAAATCAGTAAGATTGATGGACCTTTAGAGAGGTTGACAAAAAGAAGAAGAGAGAATATGCAAATAAATAAAACCAGAAATGAAAGAGGAGACATAACCACTGACCCCACAGAAATAAAGGAAGTAATGACAGGATACTATGAACAACTTTATGCTGATAAACTAGACAATGTAGATGAAATGGACGACTTTCTAGAAAGGCGTGAACAACCAACATTGACTCGAGAAGAAATAGATGACCTCAACAAACCAATCACAAGTAAAGAAATTGAATCAGTCATTAAGAAGTTCCCAAAAAAGAAAAGTCCAGGAACAGACAGCTTCATATGTAAATTCTACCAAGCATCCAGAAAGAATTAGTACCAATCTTGCTCAAACTCTTCAAAAACAGTTGAAGGGGAGGGATAACTACCTAACTCATTCTACAAAGCCAGCATCACCCTCATACCAAAGTCAGACAAAAATATTACAAAAAAAGAAAACTACAGACCAATCTCTCTTATGAATATAGATGCAAAAACCCTCAACAAATTCTTGTGAATCGAATACAACAGCATATTAAAAGAATTATACAACATGACCAAGGAGGATTCATCCCAGGTATGCAAGGATGGTTCAACATAAGAAAATCAATTAATATAATACACCATATCAACAAAAAAAAAGCAGAACAACCACATGATCATCTCAATTGATGCAGAGAAAGCATTTGACAAAATTCAACATCCTTTCTTGTTGAAAACACTTCAAAGGATAGGAATAGAAGGCACCATCCTCAACATGATAAAGGGAATATGTGAAAAACCCACAGTTAACATTATGCTCAATGGGGAAAAACTGGTAACTTTCCCCCTAAGATCAGGAACAAGACAAGGATGTCCACTATCACCACCGTTTTTCAACATTGTGTTGAAAGTTCTAGTCAGAGCAATTAGACAAGAAAAAGAAATACAAGGCATCAAAATTGGAAAGGAAGAAGGAAAACACTCACAGTTTGCAGATGATATGATACTATATGTTGAAAACCCTGAAAAATCCACAGCAAAACTACTAGAGCTAATAAATGAGTACAGCAAAGTGGCAGGTTACAAGAGCAACACTCAAAAATATGTAGTGTTTCTATACACTAGCAATGAACAATCTGAGGGGGAAATCATGAAAAAAATTCCGTTTACAACTGCAACCAAAAGAATAAAATATTTAGGAATAAACTTCACTAAAGAGACAAAAGACATATACAGAGAAAACTTTAAGAAATTGTTAAAAGAAAGCACAGAAGATCTAAATAAAAGGAATGGCACACCGTGTTCACGGCTTAGAAGACTATAATACAGTTAATTGTCAATTCTACCTAAATGATTTACAGATTCAATGCCATACCAATTAAAATCCCAAAAACTTACTTTTCAAAATAGAAAAACCAATTACCAAATTTATCTGGAACGGGAGAATGTCCCAAATAGCTAAAAGTATCCTGGGAAAGAAAAATGAAGTTGGAGGCCTCAAGCTACCTGACTTTAAGGCGTACTATGAAGCTACAGTGGTCAAAACAGCATGGTACTGGCATAAAGATAGATTTACTTTGGAATAGAATAGAGTTCAGATATAGACCCTCTCATCTATGGACAACTGATCTTTGATCAGGCAGTCAAGCCAACTCACCTGGGACAGAACTCTTCAATAAATGGTGCCTAGAGAAATGGATATCCACATGCAAAAGAATGAAAGAGAATCCATATCTCACACCCTATGCAAAAATTAATGCAAAATGATCAAAGACCTAAACATTAGATCTAAGACCATAAAACTGTTAGAAGAAAATGCAGGGAAATATCTTATCAATCTTTTAACAGGAGGTGGTTTCCTAGACCTTACACCCAAAGCATGAGCACTGAAGAAATAAATAAATAAATGGGAACTCCTCAAAATTCAACACTTCTGTACATCAAAGACCTTTGTCAAGAAAGAAAAATGGCACCCTCACAATGGGAGACAATATTTGGAAATGATATATCAGATAAAGGTCTAGTATCCTGAATATATAAACAGTGTTCAACTCAACAACAAAAAGACAATCCAATTACAAAATGGGCAAAAGACATGAACAGACACGTCTCAGAAGAGGAAATACAAATGGCCAAAAGGCAAATGAAAGATGCTCAACTTCCCTGGCTATCAGGGAAATGCAAATCAAAACCACAATGAGATATCATCTCTCACCCACCAGAATGGCCATTATCAAAAAAACAGAAAACAACAAGTGCTGGAGAGGATATGGAGAAAGAGGCACATTTATCCACTGTTGGTGGGAATGTCAGATGGTACAACCATTGCGGAAGGGAGTGTGGCGTTTCCTCAGGAAGCTAAGTATAGAACTGCTATATGATCCAGCAATACCATTGCCAGAGCACAGGGGGGCAAGAACACAAACAGACATATGCACACCATGAAAACAGCCAAAATGTCCATCAACACATGAGTGGCTAAGCAAGCTGTGGCATATACATACAATGGAATATTACGCAGCTGTAAAGCAGAATAAAGTTATGAAGCATGTAATAACATGGACGGACCTTAAGGACATTATGCTGAGTGAGATTAGCCAAAAACAAAAGGACAAATACTGTATGGTCTCACTGATATGAACTGACATTAGTGAATGAACTTGGAGAATTTCAGTTGGTAACAGAGACCATTAGGAGATAGAAATATAGTAGATGTTGGGAAATTGGAGCGAAAGGGATACAGATTATGTAACAGACTGATTGTAAAAACTCAGAAATGGATAACACAATACTATCTAACTGTAATACAATAATGTTATAACACTGAATGAAGCTAAATGTGAGAATGATAGAGGGAGGAGGCCTGGGGGCACAAATGAAATGAGAAAGAAAGAAAGACAATAAAGACAGAGATGGTATAATCTAGGAATGCCTAGAGTATATAATGATAGTGACTAAATGTGCAAATTTAAAAATGTTTCTGCATGAGGAAGAACAAAGGAATGTCAATAATGCAGGGTGTTGAAAATAAACGTTGAAATAGAAAATAGATGGTAATTAATATTTTAAAACTTACGTGTGAGAGTAAAGCAAAAAATGTTTATTTGGTACAAAATTATTATTTTGACTAGTGTATTTCCTAATACAACTTATGTGGACAGTTTAATTGAACACCATAAGTACATGGATCCTTGAGTAGGGCATGCAATTTTGTAGGTTTGTCCAGAGTGATGCCTCAATAAATCCCAGAGGATTTGAACAGTGAATAAAAAAGTATTTGCAAAGTCCCCTTGGAGGAATGGTTGAGAAAGGGGGAAAATTCAACTTCCCAAGTAGAGAATTCTTGATATTCTCACAAGTATTGAGGAAAATGAAAGCAATAAGCTGAGCGCCCAATCTTGCGGTTTGTTCATATGAACTTAACCCCACAAAGGATAGGCTAAGCCTACTTAAAATTAGGCCTAACAACGTGGGACAGAAATCCTAGAATGAGCTGAGACTCACCACCAAGGGATTGAGAAAACCTTCTCGACCATAAGAGGGAAGAGTGAAATGAGACAAAATAAAGCGTCAATGGCTGAGAGATTCCAAACAGAGTCAAGAGGTTATCCTGGAGGTTATTCTTTACGCATTAAATAGATATCACCTTTTTAGTTAAGGCGTAACAGAGGTAGATGCTGGAGGGAACTGCCTGAAAATGTAGAGCTATGTTCTAGTAGCCATGTTCCTTGAAGATGATTGCATAATGATATACCTTTCGCAATGTGACTGTGTGATTGTGAAAACCTTGTGTCTGATGCTCCTTTTATCTACCTAATCAACAGACGAGTAAAACATATGAAATAAAAATAAATAATAGGGGGAACAAATGTTAAAATAAATTTAGATTGAAATGCTAGTGATCAATGAAAGGGAGAGGTAAGGGGTATGGCATGTATGAATTTTTTTCTGTTTTCTTTTTATTTCTTTTTCTGAATTGATGCAAATGTTCTAAGAAATGATCATGATGATGATACGCAACTGTGTGATGATACTGTGAATTACTGATTATATATGTAGAACGGAATGATCGTAAGTCAAGAATGTTTGCGTTTGTTCTATTTTTGTTAAAAATTAACAAAAAAAATTAGGCCTAAGAGTCACACCCAAGAGAACCTCTTCTGTTGCTCAAATGTGGCCTCTCTCACTCACCAATATGACAAGCAAACTCACTGCCCTCCCCCTCTCTACGTGGGATATGAGTGCCAGGGATGCGGACCTTCCTGGCAACGTGGAACAGAAATCCTAAGGTGAGCCGGAACTCAGCACCAAAGGACTGAGAAAATCTTCTCAACCAAAAGAGGGAAGAGAGAAATGAGACAGAATTAAGTGTCAATGGCTGAGAGATTTCAAACAGTCAAGAGATTATCCTGGAGGTTATTCTTATGCATTAAACAGATATCACCTTTTTGGTTAAGGCGTAGCAGAGATAGATGCTGGAGGGAACTACCTGAAAATGTAGAGCTGTGTTCCCGTAGCCATTTTCTTGAAGATGATTGTATAATGATACAGCTTTCGCAGTGTGACTGTGTAATTGTGAAAACTTTGTGCCTGATGCTTCTTTTATCTATCTTATGGACAGATGAGTAAAACATATGGAATAAAAATAAATAATAGGGGGAACATATGTTAAAATAAATTTAGTAGATTTAAATACTAGTGATCAATGAAAGGGAGGGGTAAGGGGTATGGTATGTATGATTTTTTCTGTTTTCTTTTTCTAAATTGATGCAAATGTTCTAAGAAATGATCATGATGATGATGAATACACAACTATGTGATGAAAAAAATGTTCATATTGTATGTTGATTAGTTTTAAAAAAAAAAAAAAAAAAAAAAAAAAAAAACCTAACCTCACACCCAGAAGAACAAGAAAAAGATGAGCAAATTTTCAGAGTATAGAAGTTATCCTGGAGGTTATTCTTATGCATTATATAGACATCCGTTTTTAGTTTATGGTGTATTGGGAGTGGCAGTAACTGATTCTTGAAGATGATTGTATAATGATATAGCTTTTACAAATGTGACTGCGATTGTGAAAACCTTGTGTCTGATGCTCCTTTTATCTAGGGTATGGGCAGATGAGTTAAAAAAATGGATAAAAATAAATAAATAATGAGGGGACAAGGGGTAAAATAAATTGGGTAGATTGAAATACTAGTGGTCAATGAGAGGGATGGGTAAGAGGTATGGGATGTATGAGTTTCTTCTTTTTACTTTCTATTTCTTTTTCTGGAGTGATGCAAATGTCCTGAAAATGATCATGGTGATGAATATATAACTACATGACAATATTATAAGCCAATGACTGTAGTGTATGGACTGTATGTGTGTGAAGATTTCTCAATAAAAATATCAAAAATAAGTAAGATAAAAATAAAAAATTCACTGGATGGGCTCATCTGCAAAAAGGAGATGAAACAGAAAAGAGTCAACGAACTTGTAGAGCAACAGAATTATCCAATCTGAAGGAGGGGGGATAGGACTGAGAAAAAAAAAAATGATGAGAGTCTCAGAAACGCGCATGACTGATATAAATGTACATATTAATTCCAGCAAGATAGGAGAAAGCAGGACAGAAAAAGATTTGAAGAAATACATTTACATTTAACATATGTTTACAGATTCTCAGCAAACCCCCAAAAGGATAAATATGAATAAAACATATCTAGGTATATCATGGTCAAATCGTTGAAAACCAAAGACAGAGAAAATCCTGAAGGAGAAAACACTTCCATGTTAAAAACAATTTGAATAAACTTCGATGACAAGAAGACAGTAAACAACATCTTTATAAAGAGTTGAAGGAATAAATTAACCGGCAGCCCAAAATTTTATATCCTGCAAAAATAATGAAGATAAAGCAAAGACATTTTCAGGCGAAAGAAAACAGGATTCTTTTGCCAACAGAGTTATAAAACAAGAAATACTAAAGGAAAATTTTCAGGCTAAAGGAAAACGATACCAGAGGAAATATATCTTCTGGAAGGAATGAAGAATTAGGAAATGATAAATATACAGGTGAATGTAAAAGATAATTATTCTGTTGAATAGCTAAATGGACAACCACAATATAGTCCCTCAATACTATAGGGATCCAGAATTTGAATAATCTGAAGAGGTAAAATCTGAAAAGTATACTACTGAGAGGGAATCTGACAGCTGTTCTTCAAATATTCAAAGACTTGTCATGGGTAACCCCAGAAAACTGCATTCGAACCAACAGGAACTTACAGAGCACACAAACTGATCCCAATAGAAGATAATCTGCTTCCCATCATTATTCAAACAGAGACTTGATGATTACTTGTCGTGGATGCTGGATGACCTTAACTTCTTGATTTTATGTAACCCTATGTTGCTTGATACAAAACAACATTATACCAAACATCTCTAACCATGATATCTAATATTCAGAATAATATTTCTCTTTTATCTTTTAAAACATCCCCTTTGCAAGTACACCTATTTATAAATGTTCTAGTTTATATATTAAAAAACTAAAAATTTTAATTTTTAAAAAATGCAAATACTATTCCCTTAATTGTGTACTGCATTTTATAGCTTATAAAAACAATTCGAAATAGATTAGTTTAAAATCCCCTGAGATAGGTTGGGGAGAGATTTGTAAAACTCTTAGGTGTAAATATGATTTTCTCTGCATAGAAGCAGAAATCACAGATCAAGTGTTTTGGACTGCTGACCATCTGGGATTGAATTTATCCTTTCCTGCCATGAAATGATACATAGATATATTTAAGACAACCCCTAAAATTAAATGAATCTGAAGAAAAAACAGGCAATATGTTTATTTTTAAAGCTATTAATCCACAGCCTGTACTTTAAAGTGAAGTGAAGGAGTCTTTCTACTGTACCCAAAAGGGTACATTTTCAAAATTTACCTGCTGCAGTATCTGACTTTGTATCAGGAGAAGAGGGCAGTCTCTCACAAAGCTCTGTATTTTTGGACTGAGTGTTTTCACAAGTGTTGCTATGTTCAAATGAGGTGGGTAGAGTAGAGACAGAACTTTCTGACTGGTTCTCATGTGCAGCTGATACTTCACCTTTCAATGAATGCATCTAGGGAGAAAACAAATTGGAATTTAATTAACAGAGAAGAGTCTAAATTTGCCATGGTAGAATGAGATCAAAATATGAGTTAAAGCAATTTATTTCCTATAGGAGGAAGAAATACTAAAACTCCAAGTGGATGAATCTAAACTATAACAATCATATTATGGAATTAAACTAAGCTGGTGAGAGCATAAAAAGAAGATTCTTTTTTTTTTTTAACATGGGCAGGCACCAAGAATCAAACCCGGGTCCTCGGGCATGGCAGGCAAGCTTTCTTACCTGCTGAGCCACCGTGGCCCGCCCTAAAAAGATTCTTAAAGCATACTGTTGATTTTCCTTCAAATTAGAATTGAAAGAAAAAAGTCACAATCTATATTAGTTATTTGCCCACTGAGATCCACTTCTTTTCAAAAGAAGTCAAGAGGATACAATTGAGCAATTACTGAGTGTAGGGTCCTTAAAATATGCCAAGCAATATACCATTAGGGCCACAATGTGACAGCAATTCTCCCATGCAAAACAATGATGATATACATTATGTGACTGGCAATGAGGGAAGACAAGAGAAGAAAGAATAAGTCAACACTTAAGTTTTATGTAAAGGCACCTCTAGCCTCATAATGCTGTTTTTGTCAGTCCAATTACCTCAAAAGTTTAATGACATTGGCCGGTTCCTGAATTACAGAAGGGCTCAATAAATATTCCAATATCAGATTCCTGACATATCGTTTTTTCACGTTTATGCAAAGAATAGTTTCTGTTCCTTCTCACCTGCTGGACTTTGTGAATTCTGGTAACAAGTTCATCTGCAGAAACACTTCCTGCTATTACTTCCAAGGGAATTCCATTGTCTCCAATAAAGAAACTGGATGGAACACACACTACAGGATCTGTACAGTTTAATTAAGTCTAACAATTCATATGAAATAAGGGGACAAATTTATGAAACAATATTGATAACAAAGCAAAACAAATTATGTCTGTAAACTTCATGTTTATGAAATAATTTCACCAAGCAACTTAAGTACAGAATTACCATAAGACCCAGAAGGGACTCAAACAGTATACCAATGATCATTGCAGCATTATTCATGACAGCAAAAAGGTAAATGCAACCCAAGCATGTATCAATGGATGAGTAGATTAAAAAAATGCAGTATAAAATTCTGAAATTTGTTCTACAACTAATTGTTCTGATGAGTTTTGAAATTTATTGCTTTTTTATATATGCTATTTTTGAAACACAAAAATGTTGATTGTAATGATAAATGTACAGCTATGATGACATGAATCACTGACTGTACACTTTGGATGTTTACATGGTATATGAATATATAATACATATTAAAAAAAAAAAATCCTAAAAGAGCAACAGGAGAATTGTTAAGTAAAGAATAGTACATTCATGCAATACTAGTACCTAATTGTTAAAACTTGTGCTTTCAGAAAATCTGTGGAATATAGGAGATGCTCACAGAAACCATCAAGAAAGGGATATAAAATGATATGCAAATTTTTTAAATATACAAAAAAGTATAGTCATATCTATGAATAAAATATTAGATTAAAATTCAAAAAATGTGATATATAAATAAACAGCATATTCCATTAGAAGGAAAGCAGTTCTGATATATACTACAAAATGGATGAACCCTGAAAACATCATATTGAGTGAAGTAGGCCAGAAACAGAAGGACAAATATCATATGATTTCATTTACATGAAATAACTAGAACATGCAAATTCATAGAGACAGAAACTAGATTATAGGTTATGAGGGGGGTGGGGTTGGAAATTAATCCTTAATGTTAGAATTTCTGTTTGAGGTGACGGCAAGTATTTTGCAATGGATAGTAGGGATGATAGCGCAAATTATGACTATAATTAATACCACTAAATTATATACTTGAAAGTGGTTAAAATGGGAAATTCTACATTGAATATGCATTATATTTAAAAGATAAAAAAAAGAGAAAGAATTTCAACTATTGTCTCATTAAGGTCTATATATGTGAAATGATTTATGATTTATTTCATGCCTCTTGCAACTAGTTGCCTCTTGCCATTGTTACTTCCAACAATCTATGTGAACTGCTCCATATTGCTTTTCAGATATTCACAATAAAATACTCTATCTCAAAGGACACTAGTAACATAGAGAGTTTCTACAATAAGAATACATGGTTTTGTAAAAAAAAAACAAAACAAAAGAATAATATGTAAATTTCATGAATTCATCAAAAGAAAGATAAATCCTCTAACTGAATAAATTTAAAACTGGTTCTTCATTGAAAGGATACAGATTTGTGAAAATTGTAGGCAGGCTTCACTGTAAAACAAAATCAAACAGAAAAAAAGTAGATGAATATAATTGTTTCCCAAATGCTGAGCTGTTTTTATAAAAACTTACTGTACCAATCAAAAATTATTTCTCAGAAATTACCTATTTCTTTCACAATCCTGAGAAAAACATAATTCTTATTTCACAAGACTGTTCTTAGTTTGTTCTTGTATTTTTTAATTTATTTTTGGCATGTGGGGGCTCCGGGAATTGAACCGGGGTCTCTGGCATGGCAGGCAAGAATTAATTTGTTCATTTTATAATTTTCAGATTAAAGAATCACCTGGTTTTGCAACCCACAAACCAGTGGCTGGACCTGGTTGCTATACTTCCAGAATTAATGTCTGCCATGTTGTTTCTCCAGCAGCAATTAGGTATGCCAGAATACAATATATTCACCTATTGTAAGACGATTTCAATTCCTATGACCTACTTGTATATGTGATGACATAATATTTTCATAACAAAGGTTTGAAACAACCTAAATATCTTCCAATAAAAAAAAAGTACGCAACCATGGAAAAGAAAAGGGGACAGAAAAATGTGTCAAAATGCTACCATTTTGGGTGCATGGTGGTTCAGCAGTAGAATTCTCGCCTGCCATGTAAGAAACCCAGGTTCAATTCCCAGTCCATGCACCCACCACCCCCCAAAAAAGCTACCATTTTTGTAAAAATGGAGAGGAAAACAAATATAAATATGTTTTCCTGATTATCTGAATAAATATCTCTAGAAGGATACAGAAGAAACTAGTGACACTGGTTGGCTCCAGAAAAGTAAAGTGAATGGTTAGGGACAGCAATGGGAGAGAGATTTTACATTATAAAACAAGTAAGAGACATTAATCAACATGGATGAATAATTCCAGTAATCAAATTAATGCTTCCAAAAACTAGAATTTTTTTCCTTTTTTTTTCTGAATACAAAGAATGATTATTGTAAAAACGTTTGAAAATATAGGAAAGTATAAAGAAAAAAATCACCTAGAATCCTAGCCTCAGAAATAATCATCATAAACCTTTGATGCATTTCCTATCAATATATTTTCAAAGCATGCTGTCTCCATATATAAACAAATAAATAAAATAGTCCCAGAACATTATGCATTTTCGTTATTATTGTACAATAAAGTAAAATTTTCTTTTCATAATTTAAATACACAGTTGATTCTATTAGGAGGTAGTCCTAATTGAATGAAATATCAGCCATCATTATATAAAGTATCCATGCATCTGGTAATGAAAAATCTGTTTTAAAATGGTAAGTAAATCAGCCTGTATATATCACAAAAATTCTGACATTCTCATTTCTTTCACATTCCCAATAAACCCATATATTCCTGTCATTCTTGACCCTAAAAGGTATTTCTCGAAGATGACAGACAATATAAATAAAATATGATACACATTAAAATATCTATTTTAAAACACACTATTACATTTCAGTAAATGTAAAATTCAGTAATTAAAAATTGTTACGATGCAGGCTGAACTATGATGTGTTTTATGACCTTTTTGTTTTATGGAAAATCTTTAAATAAAAAAGTGTTCAAACCTATAGGTAAATTTCTAAACAATTTTAATCTTGAGAGCAATTTGGTGATATTTTGCAATTGCTAATGAATTAATGTCTGTAGATATTGATCACTGACAGATGCTATTATCATAAAAAAGAGATCAGAAAATATCATGTGCCTTCTAATGGAGCATGCCACCACCAATAAAGTAATCTTGAGTAAAAAAATTAAGCCTGATACTGATCAAGTCTCAAGATCTAATTTACAGGAAACAGAGGAACAATTAAATGACAACAACAAGGAAGCAATGAACAAAATCCAGACTGTAGAAAACTTTAAAACAAATGACCTATTTTCTTTAAAATCACTTCAAGAAAAAAGACAGGGAGACAAGGTGACAAATTGAGAGAGATCAATTATAATCAGGACCTTGTTGGACCTCAACTCTAACAAACATACTGAGACATACTGAAATATTGATAAATGAAATGATAAGATACCTGGGATTTGTTTCAAAATTATATGGAATGAGTTGAACTTGATGGGGATACAGATAAAACAAGACTGGCCATGTGTTGATGATTACTGAAGCTAGGTGACAACAAGGGTTCATTTATAACATTCAACTGCTTTTGTATATGTTTTGAAATTTTCCATAATAAATAGTTTAAAAAGTGGGGAGAGGGATAGGAGAACAAAACAGACTTGTGGATATCAAGTACTGTGAGGAACCTATAAACCTCCTGATTTCCAAAAATAAGATCCAAAACAGTAAGTGGTCAACTTTTCAAAGATACTTAATATATAATTTACAGCTATTTCCAAGTTCTTAGGAGCTGGGGATCACATTTCTTCTTTCATCCTGGTAAGTGTCACAAAGCTACTTAATAGCTAGACTTTTTTTTAGGAGACTTGACTTTTTTTTCCCCCAAGATAATGAATTTGGAAACAGCACTTATTATTTAAGTCCCCAATATGCTGTAGACATTTAAAAATCTAAGAATCCAAGAGTATCTTACAGTCCAAGAGTATCACTATAAGTCACAATCAAAGACCATGATCATGTCAAAAATTCAACAATATTAAAACATAAGCAAACCTTTTGGTATCGATTCTAATAGCAACAAAACTGTGTGCAGATGCTTCTGTCACTTTCTCATCTTCCCAACTTGCAGCCATCTGTGTAGACTGCTCATCTTCACCTGTAAAATATTTCAACAATCCTTAATTACATAAAGCCAATATTTGCTGACAACGAATTGTATTCCCTGGAAATCTGGAACTTCAAGATTAAATATAATCTCACAAATAACGTTTTCTACCAAATTTGAAAACTGAGTTTTTCAGTACATTGAAGAGTGAATACGTTGTTGACATGAGAGTAATGAAAAATAAAACTCTATTTAGAATAATCAAAATATTTTCTATAGGGCGGCTGCCGTGGCTCAGCAGGCAGAGCTCCAACCTGCCGTGCTGGAGGTCTGGAGTTCGATCCCTGGTGCCTCCTGCCCATATGCAAATTAAAAAAAAAAAAAATTTTCTATAAGACTTCAAATTGCGATGCAAATACCATCACAAAATAAGTCATGGATACAAAGAAAAATATACAGTGCCTATTTTGGATTTTGTACAAAACATGATTTTAGAAAATAAAAGTACAATACCCTTTCTTTATGTACCATCTTTTTGTTGAGGATTTCAATGACCTGCACACAATAGCATTTATTCTCAAAATTCTTCCGTGATATACAGAGGTAGGTATAATTCTGGCTGCAGTCTGAACTTGACTTTTACTGTTTGTGTATTAATTATCATGTTATAATAGTTATGATGAATCAGAACTAATCTATGGTGACAGAATCAGCATAGTGGCTGCTTTGGTGGTAATGGGGAGGGACTATTACCAGGAAAAAACACCAGGGAGTCTTCCAGAGTACTGAAATTGTTCTACATCTTGATCTGGATGACAATTACACAGATATGTTCATATGTGAAAATTTATCGAGCTGTTCACTTTACATATGTACACTTTACTGTAGGCACACTTCAATAAATATGTTTAAAAATTATACCTATCAAGAGATTGTGTCAAATTTAGACTTACAGTATCTAGACTATGGCAATATCTAGACTCTAACCACTTATTATCTGAGGTTAGCAGAATTAAGGGCTTCCTCAAAACTGAGAAATCTCTATCAATTCATGTATTTCAAAAAAATGTTTTAAGGCCATATTTTCAGTTTAACAAAAAAGAGATAATTTCATCTTTTATAAGCTGATTTCTCCGCATATCTCAATCCACCCCTAGCCTTCCCCATCTCAGTTTTACAGTAACTCCATCTTCTCAATTCTGAGGTCAAAAACCTTAAGTTAACCATACCTTCAAATGACTTTATCTTCAAAACATATCCAGAATATAATTATTTCTTACCCTTTCCACTGCCACCACCTTGACTCAAGCAACCACCAAACCACTGCAATAGCCTCCTAACTGGTCTCCCTGCTTAGTCTATCCTTAACACAGAAACTTTCTTTAAAAAGAAAGTCAGATCACATCACCGTTCTGCTCAAATTCTACATTCGCGCCAAACTTAGAGTAAAAGCCGAAGTCCTGGGTGGGCCACAGTGGCTCAGTTCGCTTCCTGGTGCTTGCCCATGCCAAAAAAAAAAAGGCCAAAGTGCTCACAATGGCACAATGGCCCACAAAACCCTACATATCAGACCTCCAGTTAACTCTCTAATCTCATTTCCTTTTACATTCTCCCTTACTCTGCTTCAGCCATTCTGACATCCTAGCTATTCCTCAAAAAAGAAAGACACTCTTCTAGTTTAAAGTATTCTACCTGGAATGTTCTCCCCCAAGACATCTACATGGTTAACTCTCAACTTCCTTAAGTCTTTGCTCAAGTATCACCTTCTGTTATGGATTGAGTCATGTCCCCCACAAAGACATGTTCAAGTCTTAACCTCTGGTACAATGGATGTGAACATATTTGTAAACAGGATCTTTGAAGATCCTAGTAAAATGGGACTGACATAAATCAGGACAGGGCCTTAATCCAATGTGAGTTGAGTCCTTAGAGGCAGAGGAAATTTGGATGCAAAGTAAGTAGGAGTGAAAAGGAGAAAGAAGGCAGATGGTCATGTGAAAGAGGTAGAGACTGAGTTCTAGATTGCTGCTAAACCACCACTAGAATGCTACAGACTTCAAAGAACGCATGATCCTACCAATACCTAGATTTTGGACTTCTAACCTCTAAGATTGAGAGAAAATAAATCCCTGTTTTTTAAAGCTAACCATCTGTGGTATTTGTTACATCAGACATGGCAAACTAAGACATTTTCTCAGTATGACTTTCCCTCATCACTCACTTTAAAATTATACCCTTCTACTCTGCGTGGGACATGACTCCCAGGGATGTGTACCTTCCTGGCAACGTGGGACAGAGATCCTGGAATGAGCTGAGATTCAGCATCAAGGGACTGAAAAAAACTCTAGAATGAGCTGAGAATTAACATCAAGGGATTGAGAGAACCTTCTCGACCAAAGGGGGAAGAGTGAAATGAGACTAAGTGTCAATGGCTGAGAGA
>PVIY010040833.1:0-22065 GCA_004026745.1 Myrmecophaga tridactyla | reverse complement strand
CTTTTGAAAAAGTTCTAAAATAGCATTGAACAACAACATTTCAGCATGACAAAGTTGGAAAGGGTGAGGGGAGTCAGTGCTCCTGAATTAGTCATTTAATTCAATGGGTACAGATTGGAAAGACATATTTTTGCCATCTTACAGGAAGGATGACTCTTGATTGAGCAATAGTGTCTGCAGTCTGATACTATGTAGTTCTTTTATTAACATTAGATTTAATTCTGGAGTTGGTCCAAGCTTGATGGAGTTCAACATGAAAATCTGACTTACATTTGTGAGTTTTCCATGTAGTTCTAAAAAGCTGGTATGAATGGAAGCACTGTATATTAAATACACACATAAACGAAACCACTGTCTTCCATTGAGATTGGACCATCCCCAATACCTTGATATTTTTTTCTAATTGCATCTGATGCTGAGAAAAAGAAAACGACATCCTTTTATATATTGAAATCACCACATTCATTTTCTTCCTGAAAACTAGTGCTAATGACCTCTAATGTCCACCAAGAGCATATTTGAATGAGATACCTCTATCTAGAGCTGCTTAGAATAGAATACATACTGCAGAGAGATAATGAAGATTTTATATGAAAAATATGAGAGCATTACTATACTGACAAAAAGTTGCATGTTGTGGAGTTTTTAAGAAATGTTCTGCTTTGAATTTAAATTTGTATTTACTTTTAAATTCTTATAACCTGCAGAGTTTGATATTACCATAATTAAATTGTTCTTTCTTATATCTAGTGTTCTATTAGTCTCAAAGGCACCTGGGCATATCTCTAGTGGTCTGTGGGTTACTTTGAATTTGGTAAGTTAATATTTTCAGAGTGCTTCACAGAGTCTAATTCACACCCTTGTATAGTGCAATACAATGCTAATGAGAGATAATTACTGTTTAAGCAGTGCTTCACTGTTTGCTTTTTTCTTCCTTTTTTTTTTTTTAAGTGCTGTTTAAAATGCCAGCACCTTTTCTTTTTTCAGGTTGAGGTTGACATGTGTCCACTCGTCTATATAAAACCTTCAAATTCTACTGAGCCATATAGGTATGGGAAATGAAATCATAGGCCAAATTTCCATATAACCCCTCCACCGCAAACAAAAATATATTTCATTATGTTTATATGCTAATTTGAATTGAGATATGATAACCCTCTTTTTTTTTTTCATTTTCCTGTACTAATTTTAGTAACAACACCTGTTCACATTTTCATGTCTCTGGCATTACATTTAAAGTGCACATGTTAGAGACTGAAATTCAGAATACTAATGAGTATGATATATTTTCCTTCTAAGATATGGTTAATATCTGAACAATGTTGAGACAATGCAGTAACAAGATGAGTAGACATTCTTGATAATTTAAAGCTATGCATGCTAGGGATTTCTATTTTCAAATTTATCGATAAATTGCCATATGGAAACATTTTGTCAGCATGTTGACTGGGTAGGACTGCAATAGATTTCATTTCAATTTTTAAAATGTCCTCTAAAGTCATCTAGTAAACTGAAGAAATTCACATTTGTATTTGTGTGTTCCATTTAATAATTAATTATCAACCAGAAAATACTGAGTTTAAACTACTTCTCTGCATTACAATTTACTTCACAAGAAAATTATTCAGGAAAATGCTATCACACATCTGCATCATAATCTAAAGCTGTCATACTCTATACTTTCAAGGGACATAAAATATTTGATGAATATTTCAGGGTTTCTTTAATATAAAATATCTAAGAATAATGTTTGATTAAGAATATTTATTTCAACTGAGGAGAACAAAGAAATGATGCTTATTTACTTCTACGGCAAATGTGTTCTTCAGTGAGAATCTATAGTATAAAATACAAAAAGAAATTCTGCAGGAGAAAATATTTCAATTTTTGGTATCATATTTTCTGACTCTAAAGGGGGGCTCTTTATTTCTTTGAATTTCATTTTAGAAAGCTGTTCAGGGTCGCAAATATCTATTCATGCTGATCACTTGAAAATCACACCATCATTGCGATAAAAATCAATGACATTTATTTCACTCCAGGTTGTTATACACCTTGAACCTCTTTCCTCATGTAATATTCTGGAGTGTTACCGCAGAGTCTAGAAATGTGATTCATTTCAATACCAGCATCCTAACAAGTTTGACCTCAGAATGATACTGAAATTTGCAAGCTAAATAAAATAATTGCATTCTAACCCTGGGAACAGGATTAAAACAATATGGATGATGCAGAAGAAGGAGAGTTGCCATTTCTTAGGTACACATAAAGCCAGATTTCTGTTGCAAAATCACGATTTTGCTATTGGACTTTGGAATTATAGAGTCTGCCATGAATTTTAGTGTAGGAGGTGCCATGGAGCACATCTCAGCATAATTAGCTTCCCACTTGGTTTTACCCCATTCTGTGCTACTCAGGCTAATGATAAGACTACCTATTAACCACAAATGGATAAATTGTAGGAAAAAGGAGTTAACTGAAATTATGCTTAGCTTTTTATATGATTGCTTGTTTTAAATCAATAATACTAAATACTGATTTCGTAAATTGCAGACACGCAAGTATTTTAAGTGCCAAAGCCTCGGGGGCATCAAGCACAGTTTCCACCCTCCTCAACATGAGACCAAATCCACAAAGGTTCTGATGTGCGCTCTTGTCAGTCAACAACTGTAACATCAGCTACTACCCCCTCCTTCCACTTGACTTTGTGCTTCCGGGCTCCGATTCCCTCCAACATGAAAATCCTCCTCTGTGTCCCTTGGAGCTGTCTTTCCATAGTTACCAGACTTTCTTCATATTTCAAATGCTGCTTCCTCCTACCTAATGCCCAGCTAAAGCCTGCCTCTAATCTGAAGACCCGGCTTCCTGGCTGCTGTCTCAAGTGATAGCAATTTATTCTCTCAATTTTTATGTATTTTTATCACAAGTGATGGGGTTTCATTGTTTTTTTCCTTCCCATCAGTCATTTTTTTTATTAGAGAAGTTGTGGATTTAAAGAGTAGTCATACATAAAATACAAGATCCTCATATATCACCCCACCACCAACGCCTTGATTTGGTATAGAACATTTGTTACGATTGATGATATGACATCTAAACAGCAGTTTCCTTAGTAACAGTTGATGAAAGATTATTAAAATAGTTCTATTAACTACTGTCCATAGTTTACGTTAGGTGTATTTTTTCCCATATACCACCCTATTACTAACACTTTGTTTTAGTGTCATACACTTGTTATAATTCATGAAAGAACATTCTTATATTTGTACTATTTCCTATAGTTCATCTTTTATAATAGGATTCATTTGTGTTATACAGTCCTATGTCCATCTTTTAATTTTTCCTCTAGTAATGTATCTGACCTAAAATTTCCCCTTTTAACCAAATTCACCTATATTATTCATTGCTTTAATTAAACTCACATAATGTGCTACCATAACCACCATCCTTTTCCAAACCTTTACAGACAACCAAAGAGAAAGGCTGTACACCAATTGAATGTAACCACATATGCTGTTTTGAAACTGTAACGTACCCCAGAAAAGCCATGTTCTTTTAATCCAGCCTTGTGGAGGCAGACCTATTGTTGGGTGGGGCCTTTTAATTAGGTTGTTTCCATGAAGATGTGACCCCACCCATTCAAGTTGGGTCTTAATCCACTTGCTGGAGTCCTTTAAGAGAAGCTAAGGAAGAAAACGCTGCAGCAGAAACCAGAATGACCTACAGGAGCTGAGAGAACCATTTTGAAACCAAACCAGGAAAGAAGGGTCAGCAGACATCACCATGTGCCCTTTCATGTGACTGAGGGATGTAGAGGCAATTGACCTTTCTTCAGTGAAGGTATCCTCTGATTGATGCCTTAATTTGGACATTTCCATAGCCTTAGAATTGTAACTTGTGACTTAATAAATCCCCTTTGTAAAAGCCAGTCCATTTCTAATACATCACATTCTGGAAGCTTTAGGAAACCAAAACAGGCATATATGAAAAAAAAACCCCACCATATACATCATACTCAGTGGTGAAATACTGACATCTTTCCCTCTAAGATCTGGAACAAGAGAAGGATGCCCACTGTCACCACTGTTATTTGATATTGTGCTGGAAGTTGTATCCAGAGCAGTTAGGTAAGAAAAGGAAATGATATGTATCCAGATTGGAAAGGAAGAAGTAAAACTTTCAGTATTTGCATTTAACATAATCCTATACATAGAAGGTCATGAAAAAGCTAAAACAAAGCAAGTAGAACAATAAATGAATTCAGCAGAGTGGTAGGGTGCAAGATCAACATGCAAAAATCAGTAGTGTCTTTATACACTAGCAAAGAGCAATTTGTGGAAGTAATCAAGAAAAAATCCATTTACAATAGCAACTAAAAGAATTAAGTGTCTAGGAATAAATTTTACCACGAATGTAAAGGACATAGAAAAACCAAAACATTGCTAAGAGAAATCAAAGAAGACTTAAACAAATGGAAGGACATTCTGTGCCCATGGATTGGAAGGCTACATATCTTTATGGTATTAATTCTAAGTGAAAAGATTTACAGAATCAATGCAATCCCAGTCAAAATTTCAACAACCTCCTTTACAGAAATGGAAAGGCCAATTACAAAATTTATTTGGAAGGGTAAGGGGCCTCAAATAGCCGAAAACATCTTGAAAATAAGAACAAAGTTGGAGGACTCACACTTCCTGATTTTAAAGCATATTACAAAGCTACAGTGGTCAAAACAGCATGGTATTGGCACAAGAACAGATATATTGACCAATGGAATTGAATTGAGTATTCAGAAATAGACCCTTTTATCTATGGCCAATTGATTTTTAACAAGACTGTTAAGTCCACTCAATTCAGAAAGAATAATTTCTTCAACAAATGGGGATTTATTCTTTATTGCTCCTTTTTGCTACTTCTAAACAATTACCTCTCAACTCTATTTAACGATAATATATAGCCTATTTTCTATTCTAGTTTTTACCTTTCACGATCAGGTCAACTCATGCTCATTATCTGTATCCATGGACAACCAGATCACATTCTTCTCCAAATCAAATTCAGCCAGAATTCTGTGGTTCAACATGCCACTAGGACTGGTCAACAGGATAGTGAAATTTCCAATCTATTGCCTACTCTATCTCTCATTCAATCATCACAACATTTTTTTCTTCACTTTATTTTTCCACCTGGGATGCCACAATTTTGATGACATTCTTCTTGGTATCTTGTACCTTAAACTCCTCATTCCTCTGGTTTGAGTTGTTTATGTTTGAGTATTGGAACAGTTATAACAGTCGCACCTCCCATTTACATCTTGTTACTTAATGCATAAAGTGGGAATTATGTTACTTTTGCTAAATAAATTTTTGTTATATTTCTAAATATATGTTCCAATATTAATAGTGTGACCAATTCTCTTTTCTGTGCTAGCATTTGCCTGCAATATCTTAGATCTCCTAAACTGTGCTCTGACTCACTGCAGTCATGGTAACATTTTATCCATTAATATATATTATTTGGTGAACATAGGAAGAAATCCCGAAAGACTTTAACATTTGATGGTGTCTATACAAGCATTTAGTGATTTCAATACCACAACAAAATATATTACTCTTTTGGTGCTCATTTTACAAAGTGAGATATCTTGGCTGCAGTCTTTCATACTCTGTTCTCAGATGCTATTCCCACTAAAAAAACCTCAACATCTGGGGATGAGTTTCTTCTGTCCTACATGCTTGAATCTCACTCAGTTGGAAGACTGGAAAGAGCCCCTAGTTAAAATAAATTATCGTAGTACGATGGTTAATTTCATGTGTCAGTCTGGCTAAGTTATGCTGTCTGGTTGTTTGGTCAAGCAAGCACTGGCCTGGCTATAACTGTGAGGGCTTTCCATAGACAGATTTAAATAGTCAGTTGTTTGCATCTATGACTGAGCAATCAACAAAAGAGATAGCCTTCAACAACGAGAGGAGACTCCTCATCCAATCTATTGGAGCCCTTAAAGGGAGAACTGAGTTCAGCAGTCAGAAAGAATTTCTTATCCTTACTTTAGCCAGCCAGCTTCTACTGGGGAATTTGACTATACCATCATTGAGTTTCTAACTGGCAGTCTGCTCTAAGGAATTTGGATTTGTCAATCCCTATGGTCAAGTGAGCTAATTCTTATAATAAATCTTTTTTTTTTTTTAATTTGCATATGGGCAGGAGGCACCAGAGATAGAACTCCAGACCTCCAGCATGGCAGGTCGGAGATCTGCCTGCTGAGCCACGGCAGCTGCCCTATAATAAATCTTGATATTTGCATGTATATATATCAAACACATAACATATACCCATACAATTAATACACCTAAACACATGCCCTTTACACCGAGCAAGGGGGAGGTTTAGACCCTTCCGGAATGGACCTGGTCCTCAGGGCAAAAGGAAGGCAGTAAAAGGAAGCCAGTCCTGGCGGAAGGAGCTGATTAAGTGTTTTAGTTTGTTAAAGCTGCCGGAATGAGATATGCTAGACACAGAATGACTTTTTAAAAAGAGGATTCTATTAGGTGGGAAGTTTACAGTTCTAAGGCTGTGAAAATGTCCAAATTAAGGTACCAACAAGAGGTTACCTTCACTCGAGAAAGGTTGGTACTATCCACAACACCTCTCTCAACTGGAGGACACATGGCGATGTCTGCTAGCTGTCTCTCCTCATTTCATAAGGCTTCCCTCGGGGCATTTGCCTTCTGCATCTTCAAAAGTCTCTGATCCTATAAACTCTGTTGGCTCTGAAGCTGTTTCCACAATGATTCCCTGTTAAAGGGCTCCAGTAAGCAACCCCACCTTAAATGGGTGGAGACGCTTCTCCATGGAAACCATCTAATCAGAAGTTACCACTCACAATTGGGTGGGTCACATCTCCATGGAAACAATAAAAAAGATTCCACCCAGCAATAGTGAATGCTAATTAAAGAACTTGACTTTTCTGGGGTACATGAGAGTTTCAAACCGACACATTAAGTAACAAGGGAAAGGTTTGAATTTGCCCCTGGACCTCTGCAACTTCCTGTCTGTACCATCTTCCCCAGTCCTTCTTCCATGGGCTTCTCCCATTTCCCTGAAGCCCTTCAGAGTCCTACAAATGTAGGAGGAAACCAAACAGTCTCTGGGAAAATAAAAATAAACAATAAATTTAATTTGCTCAACCCCTTTGGTAATACAAATACTTAGAATAAAAATGGTAAGATAACTTGGAAGTATTTTAAACAACAAAGGCTGCTTTTGAAAGAATGCACTTTTGTTCCAGTTGAAATTGTAATGCAGCAGGTAAATCTCTGAAGACATTTTAAACAGAAGGATGAGTATTTCAGATTTGAAAAAATATCAAAACATGGCTTTATAGCCACAAAAATACTTTTATTTTGATACTTAATAATGCCTCAATATTCTAGAATAATGGAATATCAGAAGCCAGCATTGCCTAACATAGTAACCACTCTGTAAGGGAGAATTTGTCCTAACCCATGGATTTTAATAATCTGATCTCTTTCACAGTATCTCAATTGTAGTTTATACCAGCATCTTCTCTAGATTCTAGATCCACCAAAGAAGCTTTAAAATTTGCCTAAAAGGTAAGTGAGCAGAATATCATTCCAAGTTATGCATCAGTATCAGTTATTCAGTTAATATAGTTATTCCCAAATACATCGGGTTTCTATACTTATACTGTTGTGTATGAAATACCATATTTTGTAAAATTCACCTAGGTATTGCCATAATGTCAGAATTTTTGCAGCATAGTGCCGGCATCTTTTGGTGACCACACTCTAATGTTACCTTGCACTTCTCTCTCAATTGATAGCAGTGCTTCAAAATTATTATAATAAATTTATAGAAGTTGAATGATAAACAATCTTCTTCAGGACCTATCTCTTTAAATATTTAGTTATAGCAAAAGCATAGTGTCTAATCAAGATCTTTAATAATATGTAACATAAGTTTCTACCAATAAGTGTTATAAAAATAAACATGTAACACACAGAAAGGAGGATCATATAATGAAATTCAAATTTGTTTTGAAGAAAGAAGGAACATGTTCTCTAGTATTCTGGCATGTATATACCTAGGACACACACAGAATAATTTTAACTTTTTTTTTTTTTACATGGGCAGGCACCGGGAATCAAACCCGGGTCCTCTGGCGTCGCAGGCAAGCATTCCTGCCTGCTGAGCCACCGTGGCCCACCCACACAGGGAATAATTTTAATAGCTTCTTGTCAAGGGGGCAAAAGCTACAAATTCTTGCCAAACCTAAAAAGGCCAGATATCAAAATCATACATAGTTCAAACCTGGGAAAGGGAGGCTGTCACCAAGAAGGACTTTGGTTAAGTTTTCCTTGAGACAAGCAGAATTTGAGGGAAAAGGGATCTAAGTCAGAAATTCATTGGAAGTTATTTAAAGTGTTCTATAACACTGAAAAAGAGAGTGTGGTAATTAGATTCACTTGTCAACTTGGCCAGGTGAACATACCTAGTTCTGTTGCTGTGGACATGAGCCAATGGTACGTGAACCTCATCTGTTGCTGATTACATCTGCAGTTGGCTAGGAGGCGTGTCTGCTGCAATGATGACGTTTAACTTAACTGGCTCATGCTTAAATGAGAGAGCTCAACATAGCACAGCCCAAGCAGCTCAGCATACCTCATCTCAGCACTTGCAGCTCAGTCCAGGCCTTTGGAGATGCAGAAAGAAGTAACCCCGGGGAAAGTTGTTGGAACCCAGAGGCCTGGAGAGAAGGCCAGCAGAGACCATCCTGTGCCTTCCTACATAAGAAAGAACCTCGGTGGAAAGTTAGCTGCCTTTCCTCTGAAGAACTAACAAAATAAATCCCCTTTTATTAAAAGTCAATCCATCTCTGATGTATTGCATTCTGGCAGCTAGCAAATTAGAACAGAAGTAACTGTCCTACCTCTTTATATGAAAGCCATATCAAAAATATAACTAAGAAAGAAAACTAAAGACCAATCTCATTTAGAAATATTGATGCAAATCCTAAATTAAAAAATTGGCTAATAGATTCCAGCCCTGCATTTAAAGATTAATTCACCATGGCCAGGGGAAGTTTGGTGTGGAAATCCAAAACTGATCCAATGTTTAAAATTGTATTAATAATATTCAGCACATTAACAAGTCAAAGGAAAAATCAAGACAAATGATGGCTTTGGCATGTACTAATAAAACATTTGAAAATACCTATTACCAATGTCTGATTCAAGAAAAAAAAACTTTTAGAGAAACAGGAATAGATAGAAATTTCATTGATAAGCAAACAATATTTATGCCAATTGAAAGTTAGTTTCATGCTGAGGAGTGAAACATCTGAAGCAATGCATTTTAAATAAAAAATATACAATTATGCCCACCATTATAGTGTTCAAGACTAGTGAAGAAACATGAAATTTTGTTAAAGGGAGGGAGAGTTATTACTTCATCCAGTCATTCTACAAATATTAATCCAGGGATCTATTGAGTCCCAGCCTGTAATAGGCTCCTAAAATTATGATACATGATTCCATGTATTCTAGTTTGCTAGCTGCTGGAATGCAACACACCAGAGACAGATTGGCTTTTAATAAAAGAGGATTTATTTTGTTAGTTCTTCAGAGGAAAGGCAGCTAACTTTCATCTGAAGTTCTTTTTTACGAGGGAAGGCTCAGGGCGATCTCTGCTGGCCTTCTCTCCAGACCTCAGGGTTCCAACAACTTTCCCCGAGTTGATTCCTTTCAGCATCTCCAAAGGCCTGGACTGAGCTGCAAGTGCTGAGATGAGGTATGCTGAGCTGCTTGGGCTGTGCTGTGTTGCGCTCTCTCATTTAAGCACCAGCCAATTAAGTAAAACGTCATTCATTGCAGCAGGCACACCTCCTAGCCAACTGCAGATGTAATGAGCAACAGATGAGGTTCATGTACCATTGGCTCATGTCCACAGCAACAAAATTAGGTGCCTTCACCTGGCCAAGTTGACAACTGAATCTAACCACCACACCATGTAAGTAAAGATGGTTGATTGTACTCATAGACTTTACATTCTAGTAGGGTAGATTATTTGCAGATTATTTTAGGACTGTATACCTGGAGGGAAAACTCAGAATATTAACTGCACTTTTTAAAACTTAGTTTGGTACCAATTAAAAAATTTCTTACAAATGTTAGTAATAAGCAAAGATGACTGAAATCAAAGAAATAGCAAAAATAAATATGAAATGCCTAGGAATAAGCAACAAATAATTACATAGCACCTCTTTTAAGAAAACCATAAAACACAAATGAGGGAATTTTAAAGACTCTTAAAATGGGACAGCAGCACTTAATCTTGAATAAGACTTGATAATGTAATGATATAAATTCTTCTTAAATCAATGTATAAAGTAAATGAAATATCAATGCAAATAGCTTTTTAAAAAATTAATGAATTTCGTCAAGAATTAAAAATATCTCTAAGGCTTGGATGGACAATACTAAAAAGAGTAATCAGGAAGATATATTCATATGTGATTTTAAATTGTTTTTATAAGGCTACCGTACTTAAAATAATGTAGTTCCTATAAGAGAACACCATTAGATCATCTAATGGTCCACAATAATTGATAAATAGGTAAAATCTTTATAGGAATTTGCTGTATGATAAAGATGGTATTTCAAATCATGGGGGAAAGAAGTATTCTATCACTGGTATTTTGAACAGTCACATAGTCACTTTGAAAAAAAAATTAGAGTTGGATCCCTCCCTCAAACTTCACACTAAGATACATCCCAGATGAATTTAAGGTTTAAATACTTTTGAACAAATGAAACCATAGAAGAATTGGAATAAAATACAAGTGAGTATTTTCATAATCTTAGGGAAGAATGTTTCAAGCATTACAGACACAAAATCTGTAAGCCATAAACAAAAGAAAAATGGATGCCTTTTTACATATCAATTTAAAACTTGTGTCTGAACAAAGAAATCCCCAAAATGTTAGCAATATTCATATTATGTATCACCTAAAATCCTTCAGATAGAAGGAGCTCTTATAAATCACTATGATAAAGAAAAAAATTTTTCAAAGGGACAGAGACCATGCACAGGCAACTCACAGGACAGGAAATGCAAATGCCCAACATCAAATAAGATATTTTCACTTTCACTGAACAATGAAAGTTAAAACAACCAAGAGCTGCAATCTTTTACCTATCAGTGTGGCTAAGGACACAATGACTGGTAATAGCTATTTTGGGTGAGAAGAAAAGAATTGGGCACTCTTTGGTGAACAACCCTTTGGTGAACCATTTGTCATGATATGCAGATATTTTAGTTATTAATACCCTTCTAACTATAAACTCCATTTTTAGGAATATGTGTTAAAAGAGAAAACAATATATAATGCATGCTTAGGTGTATAGACACAGTATTCTTGAAAATAGTCTTTTAAATGTAGAGACTTTGAAAAACCTAAATGTTCATCTTTAGGGATTGGTTACTCAGTTGTGCTCTTCAAAACATACTAAAATTGTGGGCAGGCCATGGTGGCACAGCAGGCAGAGTTCTCGCCTGCCTGTCATGCTGGAGACCTGGGTTTGATTCCCAGTGCCTGCCCATGCAAAAAAAAAAAATATATATATATATATATATACACACACACACACACACACTAAAATTGCATGCCATGTTTAAAAAATCAGATAAATTCTGTTTTGGAAAAAGTCTATGTGTTAAACTGCTAAGTGTAAGTGGAACAGTATCTATTGAATGAGCAAGTTACTGTAAAAGCTATATACATTATACACTTCACACACACACAGGGGCATGGGGGCAGGTGTGCGTGTGGGTGAGTACTATGTATGTATATTTATAAATTCACAGAAACATTTGTACAAGACTACAATCAGGTTATTAGCAATTCTTATCCCTAGAGAATTGAATTCCGAGGAAGAGAACAGAGCAGGGAGAGGGGAATATTATATGTTCTCTTTTATATCCTCCTACATTGTCTCAATTTCTGTATAAGAAGCAGGCATTACTTTTACAATGAAAAATGCCTGCAGAGACTTAGAAGCTCTTTCCTGAAAATAAATCGGAAAATGGAACTCTGTGTTTTCCTTGTTTTCTGATTCTCTTTGAGAAACGATTCTTTCATTTATACTGGTGTGTCGGCTCACCAACAAAAACTAGCTTTATGAACAAGTTCATAATCTAAAATTTTGAATTATTTATATGCACGTTGAAGCTTTAAGGCCTAGAGGACTGCACCGCCTTCGCTTCAGCTCCTAATCCTCCCTTTGACCCCAGGGTCCCCGCTGTATTAGTGAAGCACATAAAGCAGAATGAATGTCAGATTTCAGGTGGAGGGGTGCCTAACCCCCCTTACCTGATGCCACCCACATGTTAGCCAGGAAGTACAAAGGAATTGAATTCAACTGACATAAATATTTAGTCATTCCCAGGGCTTAATAACAACACAACAGAGAAAAGTAAGTTTATGAACACTTGTAGGAAGAATTCTGGTTTAAAGGCTCCCCCTGCTTTGGTCTAGCCCACCCTCATTCCTTAGTCATAAAGGCTGATTTGCAACTTGGGGGTAGATCTGGGAATTGAGTCTCAGTCTTTAGCAGCACTGATTCTGCTCCTGGTTCCTACTCAGTCTAGCAGTCTGTTATATACATATAAATAATAATGTCCATTATTTATATATAATGTATAACCTGAGAGGTTTGTTTCTTGCAAGTTGAGGATACAGGATTTCTTGTGGCCATTCCCCAGAGTTGGTCCCAAAGAGCCCTCAAATGGATCCAGCTCCGGCAAAGTGATTCTTGCTTCTTAGCAGTTCTCCTGTCCAGCAAAGACCTAGAACTGGGCATCACTCCAGGCCAGAAGTGCAGCCCAGGCCTGGCCCCAAATCCTACAGTTTCCTAAAAAAAATTATTATACTGCACTTCTATCCTTCATGCTACTGATTTTTGCCTGAGGATCAGTAGCTACGTGATTTTCTTTTTTCTAAACTGTGCCTCTAATCTATCAAGTTACGTTTCATCTGGGCTCTGAACAGATCTCACAATAAGACAACCCTTCATGTTTTCTAAACATTCTTATTCTTCATTCATCATTCTTCTGTCAAATATCTGGCACATCAGTTGACTAAAAATCTGGCAGGTGAGAATGGCATTGGTTTGAGTTATTCCCCCTCTAAAGCCCTTGCCAGGGCTCTGATACAATGAAGAACCATTCCACCATATCTCATCTACTTCCTGGATTTAAAAACTCATTATTTTGAGAGGATGACCAAGTCTTCTCAACGCTGGAAATCTAAGTCAATGCTGCATGTTAAAAGTGATCAGGAAACACCAAAGACACTGGTAGAAAACAGGAGAACCAAAGAGACTTCACCAAGCATTGCTTTGCATATGTACTATCCCTGTTTCTAGTTGTGGAAACTTGAACTTGCTGGTGAAATTGTATACTTCCAGGATGAACCAGAAAAGACACATAGGCAGTTAAGAACACATTCTATTATAGCAATACACATAGTTACTGTGGTCACACAGCAGATGCAGTCCTCAAAATCAATACTTTTCTAGCTCCTGATAAGCATTTAAACATTGGAAAGACACCTTAGACTTTATATTTAGTGAACTGAGAGCCATGAGCTGTATGGAAGTAATAGCAAACGACACTAGCCAGATCAATTCTCCCCCTTTTTTTTTTTTCGATTTCCTCACCTGAAGACCTCTAACAATTGTTTTACTGCAGAAATCATTTGATGGATTTATCTTGAAGAAAGACTAATGTGGCTACGGCTTTTTCTTTTTTTTGTTTTCTGATTGAAAATACTGGAAACTCCCCGAACTGTTAAAACTGTTATGTTAAGACAAAAACTACCAAGAAATGAGAACAGTCCTGTTGCAACAAGAGTAGCATTAAAGGAGTGGGAAGCATAACTGCAGCTCAGAGCTGGAAGGGAAAGAGGGACCATGCTTCAATGTGAAGACAAAATCAGAAGGAATATGCAGTGGGGAAAAGCAATATTCCCAGGCACCATGGAGAAGCTGGAATGATTGAGCCAGTGAGCTATAAAAGTCAATCTTCTAGATCTCCAGCTCTTTCACTAGCTGTGATCCTGGGTAATCCCTTGACTTCTCTGAGTTACATTTAGATCCTTCGTCTGATCCCACATGTGGGATCAAATAAAATCTAAGTGAATGTTCTCTTAAATGCAATGTATAAATATAAAGCATTATTATAACCAGGGATTCCCTGAGACAATTCCTTGGTGGAGGTGAGCATTGGACATTTTGAGGAGGGGAGGAGAAAGCTGGCAGAAGGAAGAACCTGTCAACAGTTCACAGGGCAAGAGATTTTTGAACAAGGGGCAATTTGGAAAATCTCATTCTTAAGTAAACAGCTCAAACAGAACAAAGAGTGCAAAATCATCTTACCAGCCTTATTTCAGGCCTTTCAGTCTTAATTTTTTTTAACTTGGGAGACTGGACACTGGATCAATAGTGACGTGGCCACAGTGAATTCCCTGTAATCACAGGGCCCAAGTTTCCACATGTGTAGAAGGGAGCAAACAGCACCTGTTTGTCCAATTCATGGAGGGCCAATAAAATAATAGATAAGAAAGTTGTTTGAAATGGTTTAAAGGAAACCATGCCATTGGAAATTGATGATTTTAAACAGCAAAACTAATTTTGACCTGTGCTTAGCACACAGTAGGAACTGATAAGGATGGTCTAAATAAAACATTGTACATCTTAAAAGAGAGTGTAATTCTAGGGTGACACTTTTGGAATTCAATTCTCAGTACTGTGTAGGAAGGAGAAATGACAGAAACAGGGTGGCCATTTGGGATGTCATCACACAACAGGCATGACCCAATTAGGGATAGTACAAAGACTGAGAAAATGGAGGGGAAAGGCTAAGCTACTTTAAAAATTGGTGACATCGGCAAGTAAGTATAGAGGGTAAGAAGGACAAATGAAATGACCAGTTTTTGTAAGGTGTAAGGCAAGTTTCTTCCTTGTGGAATTTTTTTTTAAAACGTGTTTTTATAGGATTTCTTCAAATGATTATGCCACACACAATATATTGCTCTTCCTGTAGGATTATTCTATAGAATATTAATTTTCACTCTTGGAACTTTCATGTAATTCTAACCAAATTTTCTTTTCATCAATTTCGCCCTCCATTACCCCTAGTTACATGTTATATCACCACACAACAAAGACTGGAATATTCTTTATTTCCTAAGGGCTCAGCTTTTTCTATCTCTCCCTGTCACCAGTAAAAGTGTTCTTCCTGGGAGATTTAGATATTTTTCCCCACACATTTTCTTATTTCTACTTCCACATCTTTACAATTTGTTCCTTGTGCTGAAAATGGACTTGTGGTAGCTTTCTGGATCCTGTTAGCAAATGAGTGTGGTAGATAGCTTGAAAATCTTGCAATATTATTTTCCTTCTTATAAACATAATCCGTACCATGTTACTTAACAATTCTTCGCACCAAGAGATGGGTTCTGCACTCCTACTCCTTGAATCTGGCTTGGGCTCGTGACTTGCTCTTGCCAATAGTATGCGGTAGAAATGACAGTCTAGTTCTTAAGAGGGCTTCCCATTTCAGTCTCTTTCAGAAATCTGAATGGCCACCACTAGGCTAGCTTGCCAGAGGAGAAGATCTTCTGTTGCAGAAATGAGCTATCTCAGTTGACTACAGATGCACGAATAAGTCCATCTGAGCCCAGAATAACTATTCAGCTCAGCTTAGCCCAAATTGCTAGCCCACAGAATCAGAAGCTAAGAAAATACATTTTGGGGTGTTATGTTATACAGCTAAAGCTAACTGTTACACTGGGTTATTTAGGAAGTTATGAAGTCACCCTGATTTTTGTTCTATGAGAAATATTTGTAGTAGTTTGATACAATTCTTGCAACAATATAATATTGACTACAGAATAAGCAACACAATAGAGAATCACCTGAGGGCACTTCAAATTCTTTAATTTCGCAATATAATAATATGCAGATATGCTTCTATTAATGGAATTTGAAACATCCCAACATTTTAAAATGTATCTGCCAAAGCCAAAAAATCCGGTAGATATATTATTTTCGTTTAACATTTAACTTCATTCTTCTTATTATTTCCCATGAATCCAGAAAGTGTTGGTTTTCTTGATGCTGTCAATGAGAGAACTCTGGTTTGGTGACATTGCTGCTTAGGGTCATAGCCAACCTGGGAATGAACAGCTGCTGTTATTCAGAAAAATTCAGACAATATTTGGGAAGGATTATTTAGGAAAAAAATATTAAGGGTAAAAAATGAAGGGGAAACTAAGCTAAATTGGAATAGTAATTTGTAAATATTATTTTTTGTAAATAGTATTCTTGTAAAAATATCTAACGATTCCAGAGTGTTCAACACACCTTCAGGTATAGTCCAAAGGAAAAATAGACAGGGTTTGTATCGTCCCAGCAAGGCATTTAGAAAGTAAGATGACATAGTGAAAGAATAAATAATATGAGATCAAGAGGTATAGATTCTAGTCCTGGTGAAGGCACTGACTTTTTTGTGTCCTCATATATATAGACACAATATCTGTCAGCTCTGTTTATGATTCCATACACACTATTTTAAAACATATTAATGATTTGCATATATACATCCATTAATCCATTAAATTCCAGATCTGTTTCTTTCTCCTAGTCTATAATGCACTCGTTCCCAAAATATGTTCTGTAGATCCCAAGGGAGCCATTATTATGAAGATTTCAAAATGCATTTTGAAGATCTTCATAATTTGGTGAACTAACATTTTCCACATTGCAATATACTTTGAACTACTACTTGTCAAGTATTAAGGACGACTATCTGCAATTACTTGATATGTCTATTCAAACACTCACTATTTTCTAACCACACATCTGCCTGAGGCTGGATTTTCTTCATAGGCCTTGATCAAAATAGTATACCACAGCAGACTAAATGTAGAAGTAAGTATAAGAACCCAACTGTCTTCTATTAAGCTAGTCATAAAAGATCTAGCTATAGTTAAAACAATTATAATCTACTCACTTTTACAAACTTGGAAAATGTAGATTTCATTAAATATTACATTTTTATTGGTATATAATGGATTTATTACTTTTATTATTGCTACTTTAAAATGAATTACAATTAAATATCTAAAATTTTCTCAGATTTTATTTCTAATTTTGTAAATGCTGTGAAGTATAACCCATACAACCAAAAAATTACTTGGTGTTCTTAATAGTTTCTAAAAACATACATGGAAACAGACAAAAAGGATTAGTAACCCCTGGTACAGAGAAAGTTAGGTCAGGTATTATTATATCCACTTTATAGATTGGGAACTGCAGCCAGAAAAAATAAAATAAAATTTACTTGATGAAGTCCACTTATTAGAGGAAGATTTCCATTGGAGACCTTCTAACTCAGAGTTCCTTCAACATTTTAATTTTATTTTCCACAATGAGATTTTTAATATATTTTTAAACACTTATTGTTCAATTTAAATTTATAATATTGGGTCATACCTTTTTTATCCATTCTGCCAATCTTTGCCTTTTGACTGGATAGTGTAATTCATTTACATTTAAAGTAACTACAGTTAATGCAAGATTTTCTTCTGCCATTTTTGCACAGTCTTTGTAAGTTTTATAACATTTTTTGTCCCTCAATTTCTCCATTAATGCCTACTTCCATATTTATATATTTTTTGCAGTGTACCCTTTTGAGTTCTTTCTCATTTCCTCATTCCTCATTTTTACATTGTGTGTGTGTGTTTACAATGGGACTTAAGTTTAACATCCTAAATCTACAATAATTACATTTGATTTGATACCAAATTAATTTTAGTAGTGTACACATACACTTTTCCTTTGCCTCCATCTCACACCTTTTTGTTGCACTTGTTAAAAAGTATATCTTTAAATAGTCTATGTCCAAATCTTAGCTTTTTCATTCCTTTTTATGCATTTGCATTTTAAAACCTGTAAGAAGTGGAGTTACATATGAAAATAGTACATATTGGCATTTATGGTTACACATATGATTACCTTTACCAGAAATCTTTATTTCTAGATGACACTTTGATCCACTGTCTTGTGTCATTTCCTCTCAGTCTGAAGAACACCCTTTGGCACAGCTTGTAGGAAATGTCTAATTGTGACCATTTCCCTCAGTTTTTGTTTTTCTGGGAATGTCTTAATCTCTCCCTCACTTTTGAAAGACAGTATCACTAGATATAAAATTCTTGGTTGGGAATTATTTCCTCTCATCACTTTAAATATTTTATCCCACTGCCTCCTTGTCTCCATGGTTTCTGGTGAGAAACTGGCACTCAATATTTTGGAGGCTCCTTTGTACATAACATGTCACTTTTCTTGTATGGCTTTTATAACTCTCTCTTTGTCCTGTTCTTTGAAATTTTTTTCACTGTGTATTTGGGTGTGGTTCTCTTAAAGTTTGTCCTTTTCTCGTTCATTGTGCTTTTGAATGCATATTATGTCCTTCATTAAATTTGGGAAGTTTTCTGCCATTATTTGTTTCAATATTTCTTCTGCCCCTTTCTCTTTTTCTTCACTTTGTGGAACTCCCATAATGCATATACAATATGCTTATACTTTGTCCACACCGATAGTGTCACAGAGTTCTTTTAGGCTTGTGCATTTTTTTTCCCTTCTTTTTTCTTTCTGCTCCTAAGCTTGAATAATTTCAATTATCTTACCTTTCAGTTCACTGATTCTTTCTTCTGCCAGCTACAGTCTGCTGTTGAAACTCTAAGGTATATGAATTCCCCCTCTCTTCCCTGTGAAATAAACTTTACCCCTTCCCTCCCTAGGACTCTATTGTATTCTTAAATCTAGTAATTCTTTGCCTCAGGCCACTTTTATTTAATTGTTTCTTAAATTGCTTTAGTTGTGTGTGGGCTGCTTCTGGCTGAAGGAAAAGTTCTGGGAGGCAAAGCCAGAGATTAAAATCTGGGTCCAGTCCTTTAGGATGCCACCCTATAGATTGGCACTGACCTACAGTCACCCTGCTCCTCACACAGGGGTTACTCTGCTCCCTTTGGAACAGGACCAGGTACCTACAATGGGAGTGCAGGCTGACTCCACATTGCACCTGAGAGGTTGGGGGAGGGGCCAGCAAGGGCTTCTTCTACTTGTTTAACTAACACACTACCAGTTTCTTGATTCTATGCGTGCTTAGTTACTGCAAACTTTTAACTGTGTTTCAGAGTATTAAGGAAGACAGCTCTGCCATGTTTTTGCTAGTACAAAGATTCCATGGGACAACAGAACCCTGGAGCATCTTATGCTGTCCTCTTGGTTGACTGGCAGAAGTATCTTATTTTATATCCAAGTGTTCTGAAGTTTTCCTATTAACTTTCTGCTACCAATTCCTAATCGAATAGCATTATGGTTAAAAAACTTACAAAAAATTATTTTGTTGTGTATATTTATAACTAAAGTTGGCTTTATCATCCAGAAGATGGCTTAGCTTATTGAATGTTCCATGTGTAGTTGAAAAAAAAAAAAGGTATTCTCTTGTTGTTGTCTTAGTGTTTTAGATCCAGTCAGTTGATGGTGATTTTAAGTTCTTCTACATCCTTGCTAATTTTCTATCTGCTGGGTCTATCATTATGGTCACAGAAGAATTGAAATCTCCAACTACAGGTGTGGATTTGTCTATTTCTCCTTTCAGTTAAGTCAGTTTTTGTTTAATTTTGAAGCTCTGTTGTTTGGTGCATAAGTATTTATGGTTGTTGTTTTCTTGATAAGTTTACCATTTTATCATGATTTATTGTTTTTTTTTAATTCTTTGCTGTAGAGTCTATTTTATGTGATACTAATATATAGTCAATCCACTATTTCATATTAGTGTTTTTATGATATATCTTTTAACCTTCATGAATGATTATATTTGAAGTGAGTTTCTGTTAGGCAGCATACAGCTGAGCCATGTTTTCTTTGTCTTTGTTTTAAAATACATTTTACATTCTTTTTCTTTTCATTAATTTGTTTAGACCATTTTTGTTTAATGTAATTCTTGATGTGTTTGTTCAGATATACAACTTTTTTCTTTGTTTGAGTTTTTCCCCTTGTTTCTCCTTTACTACTTTCTTTTTATTTATTTGACAATTCTTATCTTGTTTTTTAATTTATCTATTGTATCCTTGACTTTATCTCTTTGTATTTTTTAGTACTTGTCTAGAAGGTACAATATTTATACTTAACTTTGCTCAGTCTACTTAAAATCAATAGTTTAACATTTCATGGAATGTAGAAAGAATATTTACTACCACTTAGATGACCTCATCCTCCCCCCATTTATACCTGTCTTATGTATTACATTGAAAACCACATCAGGCAATATTATGATCTTTGCCGCTACTGAATTTTAAAGAATTCAAGAAGAGAGTAGTATAGAATATTTACTCAGTTTTTACAATTCTGTTCACTATTTCTTTATTCCTTATCAACCAAGTTTTTCTCTGATAAAACTTCTTTTAGCAATTCCTTTAGTCCTGGTTGGCTGGCAACAAATTATTTTAGTTTTCCTTCATCTGGCAATGTCTTTATTTCATTATTATACCTGAAGGATATTTTTCTTGGCTATATAATTGTTGGTCATGGTTTCTGTTTTCCCAGTACTTTAAAAGTGTTGCTCGACTTCCTCTGGACTCCATTTTTCTTCTAAAAAATACAATCATTCAAATCATCATTGCCCTGTAAATAATGCAATATTTTTATTGTGTTGCTTTCAAGATTTTTTTCTTTGCCATTAGTTTTCAGGGATTTGATATTTCTGCATGTGAATTTCTTTGGATTACCTCTTTAGCTTCTTAAGACTGTAGGCTCATGTCTTTCACCAAATTCAGAAGATTATAAGCGATTATCTCTCCAAATATTTTTTCAGAACCATCCTCTTTCTCCTCTCTTTCTGTGGCTCCAATAATAGAAATTTGGACTTTTTGGCCTTATTCCACGGATGCCTGAGACTCAGATATATAATTTTTGGATCTTCTTCCTTGCTATTCAGTAGAGAGGAAGAAGAAGGGATATTTTTTATTAATCTATCTTCAAGATCACAGTCTTTTTTTGTATGTAATTTACATCCTGTTATTGAGCCCTACCCAGTGTGTTTTAAGATTTGATTATTTACTTTACAGTTAAAATTTCCTGGTTCTTATTGATTACCTTTATATTTTTGCTGAGATTTCTACATTTCCATATACTTCAATACTTTTAACCTTACTTCTTGAATAATTTTTATGATAGCGTCTTTAAAGTCTTTGTTACATAATCCTAACATCTTCGTCATCTGAGTATTGGCACCTGTTGATGGTCTTCTCACAAAAAATGAGATTTTTCTATATCTTCATATGCCATTTAATTTTGAATTTTCTCCTTGACATTTTGAATATTATGTCATAAGTTTCTGGTTCTTATTTAAGTCTGTGGACAATGTTGATATGTTTGTTTTAGCAGGCAATTGACCTGGTTGGGTTTAGGCTGAAAAGTCTAAGTCATGGTTTCAATGCTAGTTCGTTTGTTTATAGTTTTGCAATATTATTGTATCTCTCCTATGTATATGTCATTGTATATGAGTATGAGTCCTGGATGGTGATGTTTCCTGTACTCTCAAAGTTGATGGGATGCTGTTGCATTTCAGGCTCACACTTATTCATCTCAGGGATGTCCCCAACATATTTTGCAACCACCTTATGATCTTTCATCACTCTGCAATATCCCTAGTAATTTCTCACCTCCTCTTTTCAGTTCATCCAGAAAGCTGGGATTGTATTTACCCAGATCTGTTGAGCACTTCCTTCAATTGTGACCATTCCCTAAGGCTAGTAGCAGCAAGAAAAGAAGAGTAGAAAAAAAAGCAAAGGCACTTGCCCCACCATTTTAGGGCTTAATTTCCTTTGCTTTGAGAGCAAGGCGAGGCTTCTTCATTGTATTAGCCTCCTTGTGCCCTGTTGCCATCATTACAGATGTTGTTGCCATTGCTGCTACC